>SJYX01001469.1:35253-59564 GCA_006410675.1 Oreotragus oreotragus
AAAAAAAAAAAAAAAAAAAACAGAAACAAACAGCCATCAGGTACACTGAAACTGGCAACCCTCTCATTTGCTATTATGGCAGTTGATTTATTTAAAAATCAGTGAAATTGACTCATTTATTACACAGTTATGTTCTTATCTATTCTTCATGTAACCAGCTTTATTGTGGAAGCAGTCTTTCCATTAAACAAATGAATATTCTAAATATTACCTTAGACATTAGAATTATAAAGATGACAGACTAAATCATTCCTTCAGGAAGTTCAGTTCAAAGAGAAAGATGTGTGAAGACTAATGTATTTCCACATGGTAAGATTAACAGAAGCAGGCCTAGAGTGTTACGGAAGACCGGAAGTGTGTAATGGCCTTTAGTAAGGGAAGTTACACATGGCATCCTTAAAAAATTGAGCCTGAGTAAATTCTTAAAGGTTTGCAGGATTGGTTCAGGAAGAACAAAGGAGAAGCAGCAGGCGTGGCAATGTGAGAAAGGCATGGCCAGGAACTGGGGTGGGGGGTAATTATAAATAGGTAATTTAAACCAGGCCATAAAACTCAGGAGTTACAGCAGACAAGCCAGGGAGATGATGACAACTTGTTTCTTGGTGCTACTGCAGATGCAGTAATTCTCTTTGGAGTTTTCTCTGAACCTCTAACCTGCCTAAAGAGCTCCTAACTCGTACGTTCTTTCCAAGTAAGGTTCCCACACAACAGAGCTCTTACAACAGGAGGTTTCTGGATCTTTCCCCCCATTCTGTGCTGTTCTTTTATTCTTCAGAGGAATGTGGTTTTCCCATCCCAGCCCAGGAGTGTGGCTCTATTTAGGGGGCTTCCCTGGTGACTCAGTGGCAAAGGGTCCACCTGCTAACGCAGGAGACGGTGGATTGATTCCTGGGTCGGGAAGATTCGTTGGAGAAAAAAGTGGTGACCCACTCCATATTCTTGCCTGAAAAATCTCATGGGTAGAAAAGCCTGATCCATGGGGATCAGAAGAGTCGGACAGGACTTATTGACTAAACAGTAACAACAACATTTCCTAACTCTTCCACCTAAGCCTAATCAAACTGTTCCTATTATTAACTGTTCCTGTGGCAATTAGCCCAAGTCTACCTTGAATCCAATAAGATGTTATTTCCAACTCTGACAGATTCAGTTGTGAAAAATATGTACATATGTACAACATGTGCCCACATGCCCACACATTTTATCCCCTCTCCTTCTCGTTGTTGGACATTCCACAGAAATTTGGTTGCAAAGACCATCACGGGAGTTTTATTAATTTTGTGGAGAATTAGAAACAACTTGAGGAAAATGAACACATATACACACAACACAGAATCAACCATCCATCAGTTCAGTTCAGTTCAGTCACTCAGTAGTGTCCGACTCTTTGCGACCCCATAGACCGCAGCACGCCAGACCTCCCTATCCATCACCAACTCTTGGAGTACATCCAAACTCATGTCCGTTGAGTCAGTGATGCCATCCAGCTATCTCATCCTCTGTCGTCCCCTTCTCCTCATGTCCACAATCCTTCCCAGCATCAGAGTCTTTTCCAATGAGTCAACTCTTCACATGAGGTGGACAAAGTACTGGAGTTTCAGCTTTAGCATCAGTCCTTCCAATGAACATTCAGGACTGATTTCCTTTAGAATGGACTGGTTGGATCTCCTTGCAGTCCAAGGGACTCTCAAGAGTCTTCTCCAACACCACAGTTCAAAAGCATCAATTCTTTGGCGCTCAGCTTTCTTCACAGTCCAGCTCTCACATCCATACACGACCACTGGAAAAACCATAGCCTTGACTAGACAGACCTTTGTTGGCAAAGTAATGTCTCTGCTTTTTAATATGCTATCTAGGTTGATCATAACTTTTCTTCCAACGAGCAAGCATCTTTTAATTTCATGGCTGCATTCACCATCTGCAGTGATTTTGGAGCCCAAGAAAATAAAGTCTGTCACTGTTTCCACTATTTCCCCACCATCCACACACATATATATGTATAAACACACATTCATAGATTACAATAAACTTACATTTATAAACTCATAAATATAGGCTCATAAACTCATTTAATAAAAACTTAAATCAAGTTTTCTGTTACTGTATAAACATGAAAACTATTCATGATGTGTATTTAGTTGAACAAGTTACACTACAAAACTGCTTTCTCCTAATTTCGCTTCTAAAATGTTTCACACAGATGCTTACATACCCCCAGAGCCAAAGAGTAAAAGGTAGAAGACGGTGTCTCAAATTTTTACAAGGGTTTTATGGATAACTGTATTAGTAGTATTTTTGTTTTCTTTTCTCTTTGTACTTTTCTTATACTTCACAACTTTTTATGATGAATATACATTACATTTATTTGCCTTAATTCTAAAAAATATTATAAACCNGTAGAAGACGGTGTCTCAAATTTTTACAAGGGTTTTATGGATAACTGTATTAGTAGTATTTTTGTTTTCTTTTCTCTTTCTTTGTACTTTTCTTATACTTCACAACTTTTTATGATGAATATACATTACATTTATTTGCCTTAATTCTAAAAAATATTATAAACCTGCAGAAAACTCTAGGGAATAATCTAGTTAACAGCCTGATAACCTTAGGGATGTTATCAAGGATGCATCAAGTGATTGACTTGGCCGTGGGTTTCAAAAGACACATCTTAGAATCCAAGATCTTTCACTTCAAGGCCAGTTGTCCTTCCACATTCTGCTCCTTCCCGTTCCATCATAAAAATCTTATTCTTTTATCAGACCTTTTCTTCTCCTTCATTCTCTTCAGTTCAGTTCAGTTCCGTCGCTCAGTCCTGTCTGACTCTTTGCGACCCCATGAATTGCAGCATGTGACTTCACTTTCACTTTTCACTTTCATGCGTTGGAGAAGAAAATGGCAACCCACTCCAGTGTTCTTGCCTGGAGAATCCCAGGGACGGCGGAGCCTGGTGGGCTGCCATCTATGGGGTCACACAGAGTCGAACACGGACTGAAGCGACTTAGCAGCAGCAGCAGGCCTCCGTGTCTATCACCAACTTCCCGAGTTTACTCAAACTCAAGTCCTTAGGCAAGCTCTATGTAGAAGCAGCAGCTTACATTACCATATGTAAAATAGATAGCCAAGGGGAATTTGCTGTATGGCTCAGGAAACTCAAAAGGGGGCTCTGTATCAACCTAGAGGGGTGGGATGGGGAGGGAGGTGGGACGGAGGTTCAAAAGGGAGGGGATATATGTATAGCTATGGTTGATTCATGTTTAGGTTCAACAGAAAACAGTAAAAGTTTGTAAAGCAATTATCCTTTAATAAAAAGTAAATTAATTAAAAAAAAAGAAACTGCTTCAAACTCACCCTCTGGTCGTAGATGAGTATCTCCATGCATTTTTATAGCAGAGTTCAAGTCTCCTTCACTTCTTAAGCCAAAGTTCCAAGGTGCTGCAGAGATTTGCCTAGAATTTAGATATTAGAACAGAATAGATGAACTATAAACAAATCAATATATAAATAAAATTATTTTAAACTTTTGTACAATGTTATTGGATGTATAAGAGGATGGTATCAATCCAAATAAAACAGAAGGCACTTAAAAAGGTTCAATTTGTACCCACTTTAAAAGGCATGGTGTACTAATATCATAAATTGAAATAGATTTAATAACTACAATGATATTTTTGCCATTTAACAGTGAAGCCAATAGCAATTTAGTTTGGCTTTATATTGGAGACCAATACATTCTTGGATCATTTTCCGAAGATTTAGCTGCTTTGGGCTATAAACTTTGGAACTCAATATAAGTCATGGAAATGCACTGATAGACAAGAGGAGACCTGCCACAAAAGGTTGTCAGAGTTGGGATCTTTGTTTTCTTTGAATACAGGTAGATGGAAGCCTCTAGTCTCAATGTTCTTTGTTTTAAGACTGTGTTTGCTGCCAGTGTCCAATCTTGTCACTGTTTCACCATTCTTAGCTGGGAGCCAGCCCCTTTCTTTCTTAGCACTTCCTCTGTTCTAACACTGCTTCCTTGAAAGACTTTGTCCCTCTCTATTCACCAATTATCTAAACTTTAGGACTCAAAGGAATGGAGACCATCTAGGCAAAGTTCCCCAGTGTATCTGCAATTGAGCCCCCTTTAATAAACACACCTGGAGTCCCATTTTTCAACCTGGAAATTCTGCCAGGATGCCAAACCTCCCTTTAGGAAAGATTGTTTTTTCTGACTGCTAGAATTCAGGGATTTTTTTTTTTTTTCTTTCTGTTACAGGATTTCTTCCTAACCCATCTCAGAAATTTTGATATACACCTGCCCTCCAAAATGGTATGCTACCAATGGTCATTGAGAATCATTAAGAATACTCTAATTTTATGTATTTTTAAAAGTGGCCCAAAGTTAGTACTTTGCCCAAGATTAAATGACTATTTATGAAGAGTACAGTTTTGTTTTTTTTTTATTCCCACACTGGACCTTTAGAGCTGAGTTTAGAACTCAGGCCTCTTTGCTTCTAGTTCAGTTTCTTTGCTTCTAGTTCAATTTCTCTAAGCATCCCTTGACTACTGCTTCCAACTTTTAAATTCTAATCATTCCCCAAAGCTGCAATCCCACTAAGGAGACCATCAAATAGTAACTCCAGAAGTCAATTTAGTCCCTAAAATGGGTTTCAAATATAAATGGCAATAATAGGAAATTCCCCTGTGACTGGAAGAAATTAGGATCATCCCCTATTAGCCCCTGCTGTGTCCAATTCACCTGTAAGTAGATGCCGTTAAGATCAGCACTTATTCACTGAACACCTCTTGTGTTGGGTTAGTTTCTGAAAATAAAGGAGTTAGCTTGAAAGTATTATTTGAAAAAGATTTTCCAACCTCTACTGATTTCTTTTTTCTTTTCTTTTTTTTGACAAAGAAAATGAAGCCATTTTCTCTCTCTCTACTTTCCAAATTCTGGTAACACTGGTGGACATAGTAGTCTATAGTAGGTCAAGCAGTGAAACAGTTTTATTTAGTCTCAGCTCTGGCCTGTCACCTTATTCATAAAATGAAGGAACATAGGCAACTCATCACAAAGGGCCTTATGAACCCTAATATTCCATGATGCTCTTTAATCCACATTCAACAAGGTCAAATTAATTCTTTTTGGAATTAATCATCTTGTAAAATGTTGTCAGGGAGCCAGTATGTTAAGAAAACAATATGCCCTTTGATCTAAACCCTTGCCATTTTCCTGAAATAAGTCCCTATTAACCATGATTATAAAATGACTCATGAAAACTATGTTTGTATGGAGAGTCAATACATAACACCCACACACAGAGTAAATCTTTCACTCATGTGAAGAGCATGTTGCATAGGTGTGATATCAGTTACACAGCTCTTTCTAGAGGAGATTCCACTCTATCCTGACTCTTCTCATTTAGCCAGTTTACCAAGGGAATGCCTTACAGACAAGCTCATTTTACAGATGAATAAAAAGAGAAATTTCCACCCAGGCTCCCAGGAGGGCAAAGGATTCTAGTTGACACAACTCTCTCTATAGTATTTTATCCTCCCACCACCTCCACACTAGGCAGCTCATTTTCACTAACCAAGATGATGTATTGAGTGAAGACCATGATCCATATGATGAACCAGAGTCTCTTTTCAAAACGACTTGTTTGTACCATGCTAATTACCTTCACAAAATTGAAGAGAGATCAAGCATCTTGACATCCATTTAAGTGAAAAAAATGGTCCCTAACTGTGGCAGGTGGCCTTTAAGATAGAGACCAAAGATTTTTGCCCTCTGGTATGCATACCCTTGTATAATCCCCACCCCTGTGTGTGAGTTGGACCTCTTGACTCACTTACAGAGAGGACACAGGAAGGCAGAAGCCACAGCCCTTTTGCAACCTAACTTTGGAGCTGACATTCTATCATAGGTTACAAAGGGGTTGCAGCTTCTGCCTCCTTGTGTCCTCTGCCTACCTCTGTCTCTCTTTCTCCTTCTGTCTTGGAGCCCTTTTTCTTGGGAAGCAGGCTATCATTTTGTCAGACCCGATGGTGAGGCCAGTGTGTCAAGGAACTGATATCTCCAGCCAGCACTAGCGAGGACCTCCGCTCTGCTGACAGTCGTGTGAGCCATCTTGGAAGCAGATGCTCCCCAGGTTGGGTCTGGACTTGACAGCAGCCCCAGAGAGCACCTTGGCTGTTGCCCGTGAGAGACTCTGAGCCAGGGGCACCCAGCTAAGTTGTAACTGGATTTCTGCCCCATGGCAGAAAGATAAAAAACACTTTCAGGATGCTAATTTGGAGGTAAATTGTTATGCATCAATAGATAACTAAATCTCTACCACGGTCATAGCCGTGACCACACAGTTAGACAAGGAATGGCTTTGGCTAGGAGTCCCCTTGGTCTAAGAGGAACTGTTACTGCCTGCTCTCAGACTTGCCATCTTCTTTCTGGCAACAATGGAGCTTCAGGAATGGTTCATGCTGTCCCAGTGTATCCCTTCCATCAAAGCATCCTGGCACCATCTGCCAGCAGGGAGCTGGCCAGCTTATTGTCAGCTATGGTAACAGAAATCCCATCGCAAGTATTTTCACTTCCTCAAACTCATGTTCAAGCAGAGCTTCTGAAATTCCTTTTTGGCAAGTGTTTCTCCTACTGCTTCTTTAATCAAATAATCACATTTTCAAACCCTTTGCCCTGGGATATCCATGCGTGCCAGCTGCCTAGCTTGCTTCTCTGGAGCCAGTGCTCACCTAATAGCTGAAATATTTGCCTGGTTCCTTTACTTTGTTCCTGGCCTCTTACACGGTATCCACATTAAAAAAAAAAAAAGTACAGTTTATTTTGCCACTGGTCAGCATTTCAAGAACAAAGAAATACCACTTTTCTTATAAAACTTTTACAGAAGAAAAGGAAAGTGATAAAATGATTTTGGGGCAATGCAAAGCCACACAGACCAAGGAGAGGCAAACTCCACTTGTTTAGAGCATAATAAAAAAAAAAAAAAATGAGGGCTCTGGAAGAATTTAAAGAAACATTTGACCATTTTATCAGGATGATGAGTGGGCCTCAACTATTTAAACTATTGGAATCATCTTCTGGAAAGAAGAGCTTGTATTACAGAGCCCAGTGAGCCAGTACCTGCATCTATATATTTATAAACAACTTACACTCATCTATTCTTATGTGTGGACAGGTACCAGAAGTAAAAGCTTTTAAGAGCAGAGTTTCTAAGACTTAGTTTTTAAGATTGAGGCTTTGGACTCAGAAGAGCAAGGGAAAACAACCTCCCTGCAGTGAAGATGTGACTTTTATGATGAAAAATTACAGGGGGAGAGGGTTGGACAACTGCCATGCTCATTCTCCTGACCCAACCTGGGCTGATGCTGACTCAGAATGGTTATATTCCATATATGACGCTGTTTGAATTAAAGAAGCAAGTTTTCCATTTTCTTCAGTTTACTCTGGCCTAAACTACAGAACACTGTAATGCCATGGTAGGATTCAAGCCGTGAGAGGAGCTCACATGGCATTGCTCCTGGTGTGGTGAGCTGACTTTGAGAGCAGTTAAGTTTCTAAGAGGCTGAGCTAGACCTGAGAAGAATCAGGTAGTCCACCCCACAGGCACTGACTGGTTAACGCAGGCTCCCCGGGATGTGGATTTGTCTGTATCTTAAGACAGAGATAGTCTTGGGAGAGAATTAGGAACTTAGACAAGTCAAGTTATATTTGGTCAACCTACCATCTCTAAAATTAGTATAAATTTATATAAATGTTCCAATCTCTTCCCAGATTGCTGATGATGGACTATTAGGAATTAGATCATTTGTTCTTGCCCGTTCTGCTATCCTTAGTTTGAAGAGAGGCCATGGGAAAGACTGTATGATAAAGACAGGCCCCTGCGGCCATGCTAGGCAGGTGGCCCTGGATGCATTTAGTAGGAAAGGAAATAAGCCAAGAATGGATCATACATTCAGCTATTCTCACTGTCAGTCTTTATTCTGGTGTATTATAGGTTCTTCGGAAGAAGAGTCATTTACGATCCTCTATCAAGTAAAATTTGATGTAAATGACTAACTTAAATGAAATCAGCCTGATAGCCCAGACCCTAAACTACTAGGGAATGGAAAGGTGTATCTTGGCTGTGCTTCTTGCGGTGTGCCACCTTGGGTTTCCTAATATAAAAACTGACATATAAAAGTGAAAATCTTGAATCATTTTCTAATTTCTTTTATTTTATTGGCTGCATCATGTGGCATGCAGAATCTTTGTAACACAATAGGTGGTACTGATGATTAATATCAAAAGTTCCTGGAGAGCCAAAAAGCTATTCAATTACAAAAATGAAATTTGTTCAGTTACGTTGGACTCTTTGTGACTCCACATTATTTTATTATTTTGCTGTTGTTGCTTGAAAAATGATCATTTTACCAACTGTGAGGTAACAACATACCTCCCCATCAATGTCTGTGACCTACATGAGTAGCAACAAGACAAGGATGGATTGGTGCTTCTAATTCTTACCTACAGAGATTTCCCATTTAGTTCTATTTTCAGAGTCAGTTTGATTTACATCCAGGCACATCCAGGGTTTGGTTGGATATGAACCAGTGGCTCAGAAATGTTCTTACAACACTCCACCCTCACAAATATTCTGCACCTCTTTCTTGATGCCTAATAGAAATCCCCAGCAATGTCTTTCATTCCCCACTAAGCACTAGGTTTCAAAAGCTATTGCCCCCAAAGCTATTGCAAGATGAGATCATGCAATGATCTAAATCCACTAGAAGTCAGGAAGGGCTGATGGGCTGATGGCGACTGCTTCCTGAGAGGGGGCACTGGCAGCGTGTGTTGGGGGTGGCAGGAAGAATAGGATGCTAGGGGCCTGAAGGGTCACTCTTGTGCAGAAGTGGGGATCCAGTCAGACTGATGGGAAACTTATGGCTTTGTTACCCAAGAATGTCAGGCTTTAGTAAAACCAGAATTTGACCCCAGATCTTCTCTTAGAGGTACTAACATGTTTCCATTTCAACGTTTAAGATGGCAAAGAAGACAAATTCCAAGTATGTTCTATTCAGTTTTGTGACTGTAAAGTGAATTTGATTCAGAAGACTTATAACTAAGATTCTGATCATGCAGAATTTTTCAGCAAATACTAAAGGACCATAAAAGTAAATATTAAATTCAGGGAGGTAAAATTTGGCCAGTAAAAACAGACTTTTTCCCCCAATTTGCTCAGTATTTAAAAATCCAGATCGGAGAGGTTGAGAAGACCTTCGCTTGTAAACACAGTCAAACTGGATTCAAGTTGGGGAGAAATCATTTACTTTTGCCCTGCACGGAGCCCTAGGAGTTAACTGTAGTGGGAAAGACAATGGAGGTTTGAGATAAATCCTCCCCTGGCCAGAGACAAAAATTTAGACCTAAGATTGCATCTAACTTTCCGTCAAATCCTGCATGATGGAAACTTTTGAGTGAAGACATGAACAAAGGCCACATGACTGAGATAATCCCTTTCCACCTGTGAAAGCGCGTCTGCTCCCGCTCCTGTCAATTCGGGTGGTTGCCCAGGCTGCGACTGTGGGGGCACAGCCATGGGAGGATTAGGTCTAAGTTGCCAGGCAGACCAGATAATTCCCTCTTTAACAGCCTGAGGCCCAGGAATCATTTCCTATTGGATGCAAAGCTCTTCAGGGAGGAACCAAATCTTTGGTCTCCCCGGAGGTCTCGTGGCCAGTCCTTGTCCTGGGACATTAGGAGTTTTTCTTGTTTGTGGACGATCTTTCTTGTGAGTACACTCTGCACACCCCCAGCACAGCCTGCTGGGGAGGAAGAGGCTCAATTTTCAAGGCCTTCAGCCACTCCCTTTGAAACAGGACTGGTTTGAAAGGGCCTGAGGATTTACTTCCTGGCTGGGACTTCAAAGCATAGAGGAATGCTTGATGTAGTGATCCAAGGCCTACAGGTCTATTTTATTGTTATAAAATAAGGGCAAGTTGGCCACGTGTTTATAAACACCCCATGGCAACAAACTCACTGGTGTGAGGGTGTAGCAGGAGCTACGCCTGCACAGGAGGTGGAAGTGGGGAGTGGGTTTAGCCTCAGGGCTCCAAGCCCAAGCTGGGTGGACTCAATCCCACTGAGGCAGGGTTTCCGGGGCACCTGAGAGGCAGCACCCTTTCCTCAATGCTGGAGCACAGTGCATTTATTTCCTAGGAAAGGGTAGCTGGCTGCATGACTGTGTGCCATGTCGACACATTCTGAGCATGTAAGACAAACGTGGGATTCAGAGGGCTGCCAGGCGGGTGGGGAAAGAGGTCAGCATCACTGTTAATGGAACCAAAGCTTGGACCTTCATTGGCCCACAGCAGGGCAGGATTCGAGGGTGCTGTGTCTGCAGGTCCTAGCCCCAGAAAGAGCTGGCTCAGTGCATTTGTTTAAAATAAGTATTTCATTTTTTATGTTTTATTCATTGGTGGAGTGGAACACGTTAAGTATAATGAGCAGCAGAAGAGGAAAAGGGCAAAGAGAGTAACAGAACAGAAAAGCAGGAAAAAATAGGTAAAACAGCAAGAAAATGAGCCAAGGGTGGTCTTTGTTTAAGTGACCTGAGCTTGGCTTCAAGCAGGGCCTCAAGTGCGCTTGATATTTGAGGCCAGACCCTCCAGGAAAAGGGAAGGGAGGGAAGCATGTTGAGGGAGAGGACTGGGCCGAGATGGAATCCAGCCTCAGCCAGATTCCTGGGAGCACTGCAGCGTGCCCTGAACGGAGGAAGGAGGACCAGCTCTTTACACTCCGGGTGGCTCAGTACTAAGTGGGCCCTCCTGGGTGGTGGAGGGGCAAGGAGGTCACACCCTTCAGGCTGATGGTTCCTGCTGGGGGCAGTTCTCTGGAGGAGGGCAGCCAATACCCTCAGCAGCTGGCAGACGGGTATACAAGCCAGGAAAGTGATCTGGGAGGACGCCAAGAGCATCCTCTCCTGGGCCTTAGCGGGGACGCACAGAGGTCATTCACACTGCCAGGAAGAGCCTATTCATCTCTCATTCTTTTTATTCATCCCTGTGTGGGGTGGATTCATGTGGGCTAGAATAATGGATTTCAAAACGTTGGTACCCTGGAAGACTGTATCTGAATTTCCCAAAGAGCTTTTTTGAGAAATACAGATGGCCAAGCCCTGTCCTCATGAATTGTGACTCAGGATATTTGGGATGGAATTGGGCAGTCCACATTTTAAAAACTCCCCTTCCCTGGCAATTCTACCTCTAAGTATATACCCAGAGAAAACGCCCCACGTTGTCACAGGGAGACAGGCTGAAGGAAGCTCAATGGATTTCAAAACGTTGGTACCCTGGAAGACTGTATCTGAATTTCCCAAAGAGCTTTTTTTGAGAAATACAGATGGCCAAGCCCTGTCCTCATGAATTGTGATTCAGGATATTTGGGATGGAATTGGGCAGTCCACATTTTAAAAACTCCCCTTCCCTGGTTTAAGATGGAGATTCATATATGGGTCTCTTTTGCGGGGTGCAACAGTGTCCCTCTGTCCGACTTCCTTCCTTGTTGAAGCACTACTTGTGATAGTGAGGAATGAAACACCCAGAGTCCACTCATGGGGAAAGAGTGAATGAATTCTGATGTAGTCATTCCAGAGAATACCATGTGCTGTGTGCTAAGCAGCTTTAGTTGAGTCCAACACGTTGTGACCCCATGGACTGTAGCCCACCAGGTTTATCCATCCACAGGGATTTTCCAGGCAAGAATACAGGAGTGGGTTGCCATTTCTTCCTCCATAGAATACTTTACATTAGTTAATATGAATAAGGGATCTCAATGTAGATCCACACTGATAAATATAGAAAACCTAAAGTGGAATGAAAACAGCAAGATGTAGCACAATGAACAGTACACTGGATATAGATAAAATTTTTAAATATAGACATGAATCATTATTATGTATTCACATATATATGTATATGTGTACAAATATCTCCACTATTTCTATACAATTGAATTTAATTTCTTAAATACCTTTAAAAGACTATAACAAAATGCAAATAATCATCACCTGAAATGTAATCTTATCAGATAGGTTTGCTTGGTTTTTATTTACACAGGATGGTCCTTTTCCCCATTACTGTTCTCTCCTAAACTTGCTTTGTCATGTGTGTGTGTGTAAACATATATGTAGAGTTTATCAGCTATCTCTATTCTTCCATTTCCTCCACTAGGCTATTTTACATTATTTTTAAGTATTCTAGTCTATTCCACTCCATTCCATTGTATTTTATTTTATTTTTTGGCCACAGTGCATGGCATGCAGGATCTCAGTTCCCTGATTAGGGATCAAATTTGTACCCACTGAAATGGAAGCATAGGGTTAAGACCTGGACCACAGGCAAGTCCTGATTTTCTGTAAATTCTGCTTCAGCCCTACCCAAACTTCCTAGAAAAGTCTCTTGGCTGAATAACATGTTTTGTGATGATCAGCAAGTTTGTGGATCACAGACATGTAGCAGAGGACACACTGCAGAATTCAGTTTGACCTAAAGTTTAGTCTCAAGAGAACTAGGTTAATCCAACTGATTACTTGAGTTTTAAATTTGATACTTTGTAATCAAACAGCTTCGGCTAAAAAGCAAATCAAGCAAATTAAAACACTGTCTTTCACGCTTGCACACACACACACACACACACACACACACACCGTAATCAAGAGTTGCGTCATCTCAGGCCTTATTTTAACATTCTCAGATTAGATGAGCAGATGCATGCCCTCCTCTGTCCCACGTGCTAAAGTTAATCTTCTCAGTAAGTGGATCCAGCAGTGGAATGAAAGTGATTTTCATTGAGCCAGAGATGACATTGGGTTGAAGTGTTTACACTGAGTCATTTAGAATGGATTATTTAAAGGGGAAAGAAGCATTGTATACAGTCCATCTGTACTGGAAGGACTTAAGGAGCAGTAAAGAAACACGAAATCACAACAAAACAACAGGAAAAATTTTTTTATATACAGAACACTTCAAAAAAGAGATTGTTCTGCTCAATGTTTTGTGTGAGCCTGGATGGGTGGGGAGTTTGGGGGAGGGTGGATACATGTATACGCATTGCTAAGTCCCTTTGCTGCTGCTGCTGCTGCTGCTGCTAAGTCACTTCAGTCGTGTCCGACTCTGTGTGACCCCATATACCCGTGGCGGATTCATGTTGATGTATGGCAAAACCAATACAATATTGTAAAGTAAATAATAATAATAATAATAATAAAATTTAAAAAGAAAAAAATAAAAGGAAATTTCTGGTGAACCTTATGAGTTTCTCACAATACACAGCAGAGATGATTCTGAGTTTATAACTTGTTGAAGATAAAATTCAAGGAATATAAATGCAACCAGTCCTCCAACTACTACTCCTTTTTTTCACATAAAAGAAAACGTCTTTTCTTATATAAGTCTTATCAACTTCTACAGCATAATTAAATGCTTCAATTAACTAACAGAAAATCAGATATAGGCATGCAATTAATAATGGGCTCTTTGTTTATTTATCTTGATATGCAAGGGAGAAACCAGTGGGGTCCAGTCCTAAATTTCAGGGGATATTTCTATTAAAACATTTTTTTAATGAAAAAAAAAAGTTAGCAATGCCTGCTATTTTAAAATTGTATTGTTTTCATTGTTGAGTTGGTCGTTGGTCTCACTGTTTACAACACCATATAAGAGTAACCAGGTACAGAGCCCATCTTTTATTCTAAAAAATCAATGTCAGAGTCAGGTCAAGTAAAATTTAGGTCAACAGTCTTCAGCCAGCAACATATAGGCATGCATTATTTTTTACATACTCTATTGGGAAACCAAAGGGGAAAAATAAACTAGAGAGGGAAGAGGATGAAAGAGAAAGGTGATGGACTGTTTATTACTAACCTCTGAACCTCCAAAGATGACTTTGTTATTTCCAAAGCCCCACCACCAACATGGATCCTAGGTTTTAAAACAAACAAATAATCTTTTGCTATTAATTTTTCTATTTTTATTATTTTAAAAAAAAGACATATAAATCCCAGTCAGGGATTATAATCAAAACAAGATGAGATGATAAAATCTCAACTCAAAGCAAAGAAACTTTATTGAATTGTCTTCAACTACATCACAGACAAATGTGTGAGTCCTTTTAGGTTTTTCTGCTTGTTTGTTTATTTTAGTTTTTTTTTTTTTTTTTTAACTTGAAAATTAAGAAAAAGCAGCATCTGTCTTGAGGACCTCAAGAGCACAATGCAGGGACTTCCCTGGTGGTCTGGTGGCTAAGACTCTGTGCTCCCAACACAGGCAGCCTGGGTTCGATCCCTGGTCAGGGGATTAAGATCCCACATACTGCACCTAAGAGATTGCATGCCACAACTAAACATCCCACTGCCACATCTAAGACCTGGAACAGCCAAATAAATGAAGTTTTTTTTGTTTTTTTTGTTTTTTTTTTAAAGTGTACAAGGTAAACGAATACCAGGAAGAATGAGTGTAAGTAACCAAAAGGCAAAGGCATTTGAGCATTAACTTTGGATCCATCAAAGTTGACTACATATGCTTACATTGCAGAAAGATGGATAGGAAAATAGATTGGAATAGCAAAGGGTCTAGCAAGAGAGAAAATAAAGAGAAGTGGAATAAGAACAAAAGAGTTCATGAGGAAGAATCCTCTGTCACAGACATTTCTAGTACCACTGATGACCCCAGTATAAGAGTTTCAGTTCAGTTCGGTCGTTCAGTCATGTCCGACTCTTTGCAACCCCATGAAACACAGCACACCAGGCCTCCTGTCCATCACCAACTCCTGGAGTTCACTCTGACTCATGTCCATCGACTCAGTGATGCCATCCAGCCATCTCATCCTCGGTCATCCCCTTCTCCTCCTGTCCCCCAATCCCATCCAGCATCAGAGTCTTTTCCAATGAGTCAACTCTTCTCATGAGGTGGCCAAAGTACTGGAGTTTCAGCTTTAGATCCATCCCTTCCAAAGAACACCCAGGGCTGATCTCCTTCAGAATGGACTGGTTGGATCTCCTTGCAGTCCAAGGGACTCTCAAGAGTCTTCTCCAACACCACAGTTCAAAAGCATCAATTCTTCAGTGCTCAGCCTTCTTCACAGCCCAACTCTCACATCCATACATGACTACTGGAAAAACCATAGCCTTGACTAGACGGGACCTTAGTTGGCAAAGTAATGTCTCTGCTTTTGAATATGCTATCTAGGTTGGTCATAACTTTTCTTCCAAGGAGTAAGCATCTTTTAATTTCATGGCTGCAGTCACCATCTGCAGTGATTTTGGAACCCCCCAAAATAAAATCTGACACTGTTTCCACTGTTTCTCCATCTATTTCCCATGAAGTGATGGGACCAGATGCCATGATCTTTGTTTTCTGAATGTTGAGCTTTAAGCCAACTTTTTCACTCTCCTCTTTGACTTTCATCAAGAGGCTTTTTAGCTCCTCTTCACTTTCTGCCATAAAGGTGGTGTCATCTGCATATCTGAGATTATTGATATTTCTCCNGTTCCAGTTCTTCAACATAAAGCTGTGTTCATATCTTAATTCTACACATTCTCCTTTGGGGAACCCATCTCCTAGGACTGCAACCCTTCTTTGCCTATAAGTCTAAGTAGACCCCTACATCTCCACTCTCCTTACAGCAAATTCATGTCCCAAACCCACCTTCATGCTATGATTTTCCTTTTTCTGCTAAAGAGCTGCTGTTCTCAGAGGATCAAAATACTACAGTTCTCTCTAAGTGAAGTGAAAGTGAAGTTGCTCAGTCGTGTCCGACTCTTTGCGACCCCGTGGACTGTAGCCTACCAGGCTTCTCCGTCCATGGGATTTTCCAGGCAAGAATACTGGAGTGGGTTACCATTTCCTTCTCCAGGGGAACTTCCCGACCCAGGGATCGAACCCGGGTCTCCCACATTGGAGGCAGGCGCTTTAACCTCTGAGCCACCAGGGAAGCCCATAGTTCTCTCTAAGCTCTTCTCAACTCTCACCACCTTATTCAGTCTGTACTACCTGCGGATTCTTCCTCTGAAACGGTTATCTTCTTCCTTATTTCTACTGCCTACACTCTTAATACTAGCAATTCAAATAAATAAAAAAGTTCACTACCTAATTTCCTAGTCCGTGAGTCACCTTCTCCCAAGTTACCTCCATCCAGGACCTCTTGAACAAATGGCTCCCCATTGCCTCCAAAGAAAGAGGGGAAGCTCAAATTCCTTACTTACTAATTCAGTATAAATAGAGCCACAAGCCGATTTTCTAGATTTTTCTTGATATGTCTGCTTTCTTACTTTTTATGGTATTAAGTACAACTGTGGTCTCATCACAGGGATCATCTATACTGTTCACTCATGTTAACCTTTGTAAACAGACATTATGCCCCAGAGGACATGATTGGGTCTTGACTTTTGTGCCTCTGCATGAGACCTAGCTCAGGAGTTGGTCAGTTAAAGTTGGTCCAGCCAGTTTCTTTTGAAACAGAAGTCCTCTGTGCCCATGTGCAAAACAGAAGAATCAGAAAATGCATAGATGTAAATGAATTAATTACAATCATTAATAAAATTTATTGAAATCTCCGCAAATTTAACAATATTAACAACTATGTGTACAATCAATTAAAATTTTTAAGTTATATTCTCTCACTGGCAAAAAATTTTTTCAAGTGTAGGTTATATTCAACTTTTCAACTCCATAAAGTCTATCTCATCCTTAAAGAGTGATCTCTTGGTTTTCTATCCCATCTCTAATCATCAGCTATTTATCTATTTCTCTACACTATCAAGAGTCTTGAAAGGAGAGTCTAAACTCTTGTTCGCATTAAAACACTGACCCAGATTGATCTCACATTTCTTCAGTTACCACACAGTGGGCGCACAGTAAATGTTGAATATGTGAGTGAATGAATACGTGGACTCGTGTTCTCCCTTATCACTACAGCTTCAAATGCCCACAGGCAAGTTCATGACTCCAAAACCTCAAACTCCACTTTGATTCTTCTTTGCTCTAGTCTTGTAGACTCCTAATTCCTACTGAGCAGTCACTCCTAGATTCCTAAATAGGACTTTAAATTCAATATTTTTCCATCTAAATGACTTATCCTTTCCAGGAACTAGGCTGCAGATTTCTGTATTTCTTACACTCATCAACAAAATGGCCATCGGAATTCCAAGTTGCTATGTCAGAAACTGGAAATCATATTAGATTTCTTAATGAAAAGATTGATTCTTTCTCCTAAAAGTATCTGTCAAATCTGTCTCCTACACTCTTTGCCTTAGTAAATCTTACCCATCTTTCAAGGTTTCACTCAGTTATCACCACCTCCAGGAATTCCACCCTAAAGAGTCCATTTTCCCTTCTTAATCTGCCCATCAGAATACTCAGCAGTCACAGGGTATTGAAATCATCAGCTTACGAGCTCTTTGAGGGCAGGGAGTAAGGTGTAGGTACTTCTCATTCTAGCACAGATCCAGACATATGATGCACCTTCTATAGATATTTCTTCAACTGTTGACTGAAATGGACTCTCACCTGCCTCATCTTGATGACTGTGATTCTGTTACCTTTCACCTGGATTACAGTAATGAGCTTTACTGCCACTATTCTCCCAAAGATGCTCAGTCAGCTCCAGATACCCACACAGTGGTCAGAATGAGCTTGTAAAATGCTGATGCAGACCATTCACAGACAGGCCTAAAGAGCCAGAGAAACAGGAAGGAAGAAGGCATAACAGAAAGAGCAACTGTTTATCCAATTGGCTCACTCACTGTAGCAGGAAACAAGTGACCAAACCGGGTCACTGAGTCTTCCGTTTTTATGTTGACTCATTTACTAACCCAAAGACAACTGGAAAGTTATCTTCCCGTATGTCAAGATACTGCCAAAAAAGGAAACTCCACAGTGATGTTGGATCTGCTATTCTCCTTCTGAATGACTACTAGGACAAAATTCATTTCAGAAGACAAGGAAAATCCTTAAAGATTTTGACATCTTTGGTTGTTGGCCCTGCAGATGTGGAGTCCAAAGAAGAAAAATAGACGTTCAGGGAGATTTGGGAGGATAGGAAATTCACTTTCGCTGGTTTTTTTCTCTTCCATGTTGAACCAATCAGAATAGCTAGGTTATTTATTTATTTATTTATTTATTTATTTATTTATTTTGGAGGGACTGGTTCTTTATTTCAAAAAGACATTTATCAATTTTCAGTATCAAAACAGTTTCACTATTGGTTTTTTTTTTCTCCCAGTTGGTCCCCAAAGAGACCACACCAAAGGAGAGAACATTTTAAGCCAATTAAGCTGCTGGATGCACACCTAACAGACCTCACTGAAACCTCATCAAAAAAGGGGGATTGGGTAGGGAAAGAAACTTGAAAATATCAGCACACTGCTAGCCCACAGACTGTAGAGAGCTCTCACAGGCAGAGGGGTGACCAGTGTGCCTCAATCCCAAAGAAGCAAAGTTCCAAAATAATAGAAAATTTTTAAAGTTTTGTACATACGCTTTTCAAGATTTCTCCAGCACTAACCGATACAAAGCACAATGAGATGGCACTTTTAGAGATAACAGCTTCAGACCCAGAAAAGGGTGATGAGTTTCATATGGCTAAATCAGTGGCAAAACATAATTTTCTTCCCTTTCTTTCAAGGAGGCAGAAGAGCAAATAAGTGGTCAAATCCTTGTCCCAGCTCTACCCTGTTCCCAACTGCTCACAGAATGGATCATGTGCCCCTTGTGTTGAAGTGACCACTTATTTGCATTCTGTCTTTTTTGAGATTGCATCCAAGTAATGCATTTCGGACTCTTTTGTTGACCATGATGGCTACTCCATTTCTTCTGAGGGATTCCTGCCTGCAGTAATAGATATAATGGTCATCTGAGTTAAATTCTCCCATTCCAGTCCATTTTAGTTCACTGATTCCTAGAATGTCAATGTTCACTCTTGCTATCTCTTGTTTGACCACTTCCAATTTGCCTTGATGCATGGACCTGACATCCCAGGTTCCTATGCAATATTGCTCTTTACAGCATCGAACCTTGCTTCTATCACCAGTCACATCCACAGCTGGGTATTGTTTTTGCTTTTGCTCCATCCCTATAATTTACCTGCCTTCAACTGTAGCAGTGCTGACCCTAGGAATATGTTCCTTAACTTATTAATAATTTGTTTCAGACATTTCTTCCTTATTTTCAGCACATTGTCTCCTGACCCAGGGATGGAGCTCATTTCTCCTGCATTGCAGGCAGATTCTTTATTGTTGAACCACCAGGGAAACCCATTTAAACAGAAGGCCAACATTATATGTGGTCAAAACCACATATAACTAAGAGTCTGAATCTATGAAAGTCACCTAACAGTCATGTCTACCATTTTCCAAAGACCCTGAATTGTGTGAAATACCTAAAAGAGCATCCTTCAAAGTATATATGGTCATCTGATTTACCCAAACAGTAGTGATCACTCAAAGTCAACTTGATCTCTCTCAAGATGTTCCAGTTTCCATAATATAAAGATAAAACAAAGGTTATATATCTGGAAATGGTTGGGTTGGTATTAAACATGTTTCTCTACTGCCTAACTTCTCCGAGTCTTTAAGAGACCAGATGAAAATGAAAGTACTCAGTTGTGTCTGACTCTTTGTGACCCCATGGACTATAGCCCACCAGGCTCCTCTGTCCATGGAATTCTCCAGGCAAGAATACTGGAGTGGGTTGCCATTTCCTTCTCCAAGGGATCTTCCTGACCCAGGGATTGAACCCAGGTCTCCCACATTGCAGGCAGACACTTTACTGGGGAAGCCAAAGGGTCCTGTGAATGTACAAGACTGAACCGCAGTATGTGGTGTTTCCTTCACCTCCCTGCACAGAGAGCTGCTGGTTTCTGGAGCCTGTCTCAAGAGCTGTGTGCCAGAGACTACACTTGAGGACACACAGATGCACAACTTAATCAGTAGGTTGAATTATACTTGGAGCAGAGGATATGCTTCCCTGATCACACAAATGGATGCTTTTCTCTTTGAAATGAGACTCCCCTCCCCCATCTGTATAAAAAGTGAAGGAGGAAGGATTCTTTAAGACAACATTTTCTTGGGCAAGTCAGATCCCACTGAATCCCACTGTAGTTGGCAGAGGGGTCCCTCAGTATCTGAATTTGCTTTTCCCTTGAGAGCAATACGGTGTCTATTGCCAAATATTGCTTGGTAAGAGCTGATGCTGGTGTTCAAGTGGGAGGGACATAGGTAAAAACCTACGACTGATTCATGTTGAGGTTTGCTAGACACCAACACAATGCAGTAAAGCAATTATCCTTCAATTAGAAATAAATACATTTTAAATGATAATATAAATTGAGAAAGAAGAATGAGGAGGATGATTGAAGAAGTAGATACTGAGGCAGAAACATCATTTTTAGCACATGAAGCTCCTTGAGAAAATAAAGGGAAATTTAAAAAATGAAAAAAAAATAAGTATAGTAATTATAGTATTTATTTAGAATTCAGGACCAGATGGTATTTATTAGTTGACTCTACTATAGATACTTTTGGATTTTTACAGCCACTTATTTCTTCAGGTGTAGTTCTAAAGACTCATTTTTAAACATTCTCACTGTTTTACAATCTGCTTTAGTTAAAGTGGAAACAATAGAATATTATGATCACAGATCATGCACTATAATAAAAACTTGATTTCAAATAAAAGAAATAAATAAAAAAGAGGTGATGCTGGACTTCCCTGATGGTCCAGTGGTTAAGAATTCACCTGCTAATGCAGGGCACACAGGTCCAGTCCCTGGTCCTGGAACACCTCCACATGCTATGCAGCAACTCAACCCAAGCGCCACAGCTGCTGAGCCTGCCTGCCCTAGAGCTCATGCCCTCAGCAAGAGAAGCCACCCCAACGAGAAACCCTGTGGCTAGAGAGCAGCCCGGCTCACCACACCGAGACTGAAGCCTGCACGCAGCAACAAAGACCCAGAGTAGCCAAAGATAAGTGAAAATTGAATAAAAAAAAATTAAAGAGCTGATGTTATACAGCTAAATCTTCCAACCATTTTTAACTATACAAATGCATCTTGCCCCCAACAACAATGATAAAGCCAGCAAGCTTCCTTTGAACTTTAAACTGAGTTACATTTCGAAGAGTTCAGGAGCACCGCCCAACCTTAGCATCCCTGAGGTTTGGGTTCTAAATGTGCCCAGTGACTCTCTAAAAGTGCCCTCTGACCCAGAGCTCTGTTTCCTTTAGATACTGAAGTCCAATAAATCGGCTTTATAGCCATGGAGGAAATGAACAGACTGTTGTTCTTAAAGAATGTGAAGGCCTCACCTGTGCCCTGGAGATAGGAGCTTTATGAGTCCCGGGGAACAGGGACAGCCCCGGATGTGCGCTGTCTCCAGAGAAAGAAGCTGACCCGAGGTTTTTCCTGATGAAACCCTGCCACATGTCATCGTGTTGCTTATTTCTTTGGCATGTTTTATATTCTCTGGTGTCATTCAGCAGTTTCATGAGAGCACAACAATGGATCGAGAAGCAATAAAAGAAATTCTTCCTGTTCTTTAAGGTATGAGTCATCTGTACCATCTAAACCTTTGGTCAATGTCTGAATAGAAGAGACAATGTATTTTGTGGGAGTGGGTGTGGGGTGGTTAGTGTGGGGAGAGTTGTCAAATGAGGTGCTTCTAATAAGTAAAGAAAGATGGTTAGGGGTGCATTAACACTCATGATGTGGTTTGATAGTGTTTTCTCTCACCCAGGTGCCAGTGCTGCAAGAGTGAACCATGAATTTGTGACAGTTGTCAATATCAGGTCCTAAGGGCATGGCATCTGATGGTTTTTAAGTAAGCCGTCCACGCATTATGGCAACTATTTTAGAAACAGTAACACGAGTTCACATTTACTGGGAATCTATTCAGTGCAGCCCCTCTGCTAAATGCTTTATGTGTGTTCAGTCCTTCACCATGCTTAGTGGCACCTTGCAGTAGGGGCTTCCAGGTGGCTCAGTGGCAAAGAATCCTCCTGCTAACAGTGGTTCGATCCCTGAGTCAGGAAAGTCCCCTGGAGAAAGAAATGGCAACCTACTCTAATATTCTTGCCTGCGAAGTCCCATGAACAGAGGAGCCTGGCGGGTCACAAAAGATTAAGACATGACTTAGCAACTAAACAACAACAACTATGCAGTAGGTGTGGAGGATTGTGTAAAACAACTGCAATTCCCTATCCCATGTGTCCTCATCCTCTTCCAGTGTGACCTGGCCACTTTGCATCCAGAGGTCTATATCCTTGCCTCCTGAATCTAGGCGCACTCCCTTGTGGCCCTTTGGTTAGCCATGCTACTTGGAAGCTGGATGGTCTAAGGTGGCCCTGACTGGGATGGTTCCTTTCCTCCATGGGGTCTCTCAGCCTTCAGGTGACTAGCTTGGATTATTTACATGGCTGAACAGCATCGAAGATAAGGAGTAAAAATGCAAGAAATGCAAGATCTTTCTGAGGTCCAGACTCATAGCTGACACAACAATTCTTCTGGAGGCTATCAGACAGAGAAAGTCATAATGGCCAACTCTGATGGAAGGCATAATTGAATCCAGGAATCAAATTTAGAGTTTTGTTCTTTGGTCAACATGCTCAGAAAATCATGGTCACCACCCAGTGGGGCTATTTTCTAATCCCCGTCTGCTAGGAGTGCCCCTGTGTTTGCTCATTATGGAGTTGATGGCTTATTCACTTCTCTGCTTAGGGGCCATTGGGAATTCCCAGAGAAACTTCTCAGAAGCCATACTTGCTCGTGTCTTAAGAAGGAAAGGCCTGCAGTGTCTAAAATAGTTATAAAATGTCTGTGTGATTCCAATGGGGTCTGCGTTTTTCTTTTCCCCCATTCCCCCTCAACTCTGCCGTGTTTTATTTTATGGCCATTGCAAGCTTACGCTGGAACAGCAGGTTGAAATGCTTTTCCAGCACTTTGATTGCCACCATGAAAACAAAGTGTTTTCTGGCATTGGGTAGACACAATGTCTGAGAATTATTATAGTCAGTCTTTGCAGGTGATTCAGTGAAGCTCCCCAATTTCATAGCAAGCACCGTAGCAGACTTCCCAATTCACAGCCCAGCATACATGTAAGATTCCTTGGAGTATCTTTAAGATCTTGGATCATGTAAAACAGTTCCCTCCCATAAAAGCACACACAAACTTACCATTGTTGAGTGCTTTTTAAGTAGAATCAGAAACAAATCTGTGACCTTGTGGCCCTGAGGTGGGAACACTATCTATAAAGTTGCCCAGACATTTTGCTTGTCAGTAGGATGTTTTCATTGAACATGGGTATTAAAAAGGAAGGAGCCAGGATAGGCCAACATTTTTTACATGCCACAGCTCACTTTATACATTTTAAACCTTGTTAACATTTTCTAACAAGAAAGTTAAGAACTTGGAGCTATAAAAATAGGAATGCCTTGCTAACTAAATAAATATATGTGTGAACCCTGGGTTCTGTTCCCTCGTCTGGACTGGTTTGTGATCATGCAAAAGGACAAAGAAAGAAAGGAAAAAGAAGCCTAGCTTTGGCTTGTAAAAATCTCTAATAAGTCCTTGGAGTTTCCTTTCTCTTGCATGTTTCTCAGAGTTTCTGTTAATTTCATCCTTTGCAGAATTCAAATTCACAGGAGTAATTTAGTTATTCAGGAACAAATAAATATTTTGAGAATTCTAAAGCATTTAGAGTTGCCCTTGAAAAATCAGCAAAATCACATAGAATGTGAAACAGCAGGGAGAAGTGAGTCCTGGCCAAAGACAAAGTTTTCACTTTTGGAAAAAGAATCACTTGGGAACCCCTTCTCCCCTAGCACTTTTCATCAACTTCTATCTGTATGTATTTACTTGGGCTTGTAAACCATTTCCTCTTTTCCGTTTCCTGCTTCCCAGTCTAGACTCTGTCACTTCCTTGCAGTAAACAGCTTCCTTGCAGGCGGCTAGTGCCATTATTGTTTTATTTAGAATAAATGAACTCATGGGTCTTCATTGAGAAGCTGTAGCACTTGTTTCTCCCTGTTTCTCTGTCTCTGCTAATCCACTCATTTTCAAGGTTCAAAGAGATGTAAACTAACAATATATTGAAGTTAGTAAGCTAGAGAATAATAAATAAATTTATAGTGAAATCAGGGGCAATTTGAGTGAATACCTCTTTGGCAGAAAATTACTGTGTTGACTATTAATTGGTCTGCTAATGAAAGTTATTTTTACTCCATTTAAAGTCTGTTTCTGACTTAACTTCTCTGAGTTGGCCAAGGGGAAAAAAAAAAAAAAAAAA
>SJYX01001469.1:60713-180713 GCA_006410675.1 Oreotragus oreotragus
GGGGAAAAAAAAAAAAAAAAAAAGGCCTGGTCCACGGTAGACCATAAAGGAAGCTGAGTGCCGAAGAATTGATGGTGTTGAGCTGTGGTGCTGGAGAAGACTCTTGAAAGTTCCTTGGACTGCAAGGAGATCCAACCAGTCCATCCTAAAGGAGATCAGTCCTGAATATTCATTTGAAGGACTGATGCTGAAGTTGAAACTCCAATCCTGGGTTTGGAGGCCACTTGATGTGAAGAACTGACTCATTGGAAAAGAGCCTGATGCTGGGACAGATTGAAGGCAGGAGGAGACGGGGATGACAGAGGATGAGATGGTTGGATGGCATCACTGACTCAATGAACATGAACTTGAGTAAACTCCAGGAGTTGGTGATGGACAGGGAAGCCTGGCATGGGGTCACATGCAGTCCATGGGGTCACAAAGTGTTGGACAAGACTGAACAACTGAACTGAACTGAACTGAACTGAGGGCAGTACCAGAATTCAGGGAAGTCAAGCAATGTCAAAGCCTTAAATTCACAGATACCTGCATGCACGTTGCATACACAAGGCAGCTGACACTTATCACCTTAGGAGAGAGGCACTACCCTGTGCATTCTGTAGATGAGGAGACAAATCCAGAGCTGTTAGAACTGACCTCCCCAAGGCCACACAGTTAAGAAGCCTCCGAGCTGATATTTGAACGCAGGCTGTCCTTGCCCTCTGACTTCCTCAGGCACCACAGGAGGAGAATATTGCCTGGTCTTCTTCCTCAGTCTACACGGAATGTCTCAGGGGTCCACCATCTCAGCACCGAGAGCCCCTAAATCCATTGTCTCCTCTTTTCCTCCCACAGCTTTGCCATCTGAGCACAGCAGATAGCTGCCTGTTCCCTTGCCCACGGGGCATCATCTTTATCTTCACCTCCCATCCCCTGACTGAGAGAAGCCCCCTCCAAAGGAAACAAAATCCTATCTCCCTCCAGGGCTGCTTTCCTTCCTACTCCAGCCCCTATTGCCATAGATTGTCCTGAGCTGATGTGACACTGGATTCCAGCCACTGGTCCTCTTCCCATAAGGATATCCTGGTATGGAGACCCCTCCATCTACCAGCAGCCACTCCTCCCCTCTGGACACTGTCTCCAGGTAAGAGTTTCTTTGCAGGTGGAGCAGGGAAGGGCCGACAGGACATCTGCTGTCTCACAGAGGAGCTCCTTTGCTTTGCCACTCGAAGGTCTTCAGTTTCTACTTAGCACCCAAGGCGTGCTTCTTATGTTGTATGTAGCCTGAGCTGAATTTCTATGTGGGTCCGGAACAACTTCCCAAAGTGCCCTCATGTTCTTGAGGCAATGCGTGGCTGCCTCCTTTCACTTCTTGATGTGCAGGGACAAAGAGTTATGGAGACTTGTGAAAACTTGGAATTGGTCTCAGGAAGTAATGCCTGAACCTTAGGGGAGTGCTCTACGGCTGTGTGGCCTGAGGCCATGGTCCCTCAAGGAAGAGCTTGAGAAGGGAACTCGAGTGTATGTGATTCATCACAGGATGTCTCTCAGGATAAAGAGAGCAAGGGAAGCAGAGGAGGCAGGAGAAGGAGCTAGGATGTGGTCTCACTAAAATCTAGTCTCCATCTGATCCCTTGGGGAGCTCTGGAGCTGGGGTTACCCTGAAACTGGTCTTACCTAGAGACAAGGAGCTGGCATTGGTCACCCCTAACAATTAGATGTTAGCTGCAGGATGCCCCAGGTTGAGGAAATAAACATCTAGGGGAGCTGGCACTTTTGCTCAAAAGCAATCCTTCAGAAAATGGTGGTGGACAGAAAGAGCACTTAGCACTGGACACTTACAGAAGCTAGAGTTTTGATGCACTGGCTAGGTAAAGTGGATATCATGGTAAATGAGAATGTTCACTGCACAGTTCACAAGAACTTAGCCATCCTTTCCCATGAGGAGTCCTTCAGAGACTGGCCCCTTGGTTCATTTCTAAAAACCCCAGATTTAGCTCTAGTAAGCCTGAGAAGCACTCATCCAGGCTGGATGAAGCACAGGTTTCCCAGGAGAAATATTAATAACCTCAGATATGCAGATAACACCACCCTTCTGGCACAAGGCTAAGAGGAACTGAAGAGCCTTTTAATGAAAGTGAAAGAGGAGAGTGAAAAAGTTGGCTTAAAACTCAACATTCAAAGAACTAAGTTCATAGCATCCAGTCCCATCACTTCATGGCAAATAGATGGGGAAACAGTGGGAACAGTGACAGACTTTATTTTGGGGGGCTCCAAAATCACTGCAGATGGTGAATGCAGCCATGAAATTAAAAGACGCTTGCTCTTTGGAAGAAAAGTTATGACCAACCTAGACAGCATATTAAAAAGCAGAGATATTACTTTGCCAACAAAGTCCACCTAGTAAAAGCTTTGGTTTTTCCAGTAGTCATGTATGGATATGAGAGTTGAACTACAAAGAAAGCTGAGAGCTGAAGAATTGATGCTTTTGAACTGTGGTGTTGGAGAAGACTCTTGAGAGTCTCTTGGACTGCAAGGAGATCCAACCAATCCATCCTAAAGGAGATCAATCCTGGGTGTTCACTGGAAGGACTGATGCTGAAGCTGAAACTCCAATACTTTGGCCACCTGATGCAAAGAACTGACTCATTGGAAAAGACCCTCATGCTGGGAAAGATTGAAGGCAGGAGGAGAAGGGGATGAGAGAGGATGAGATGGATGGCATCACAGACTTGATGGACATAAGTTTGAGCAAGACCCAGGAGTTGATGATGAACAGGGTAGCCTGGCGTGCTGCATGTTTATGACCCCAAACACTGTTTGTGTCCATGGGGACATGGGGACACAAACAATCAGACATGACTGAGCGACTGAACTGAACTGAGAAGAACGCTGGGGTTAGATGGTGTATTTGTCATGGAGTGTCTGCATTCCATATTGGATTGCTTACAAAAAGTCTTATCTTCTCCAGAAAAGACATTTAATAGGTAGATATTTAATTAAAATATTGGAATGGAGAAGAAAAATAAATTAGTATACAACGACTCTCTACAGTATTTGACTCAAATTGGGCCAAATGCCAAGAAAATATATTAACTGTTATTTATGACTCAGCAGTTGATCTTTATGAAAGGAAATCACAGAACATCAGAACAGAAAGGGGTCTTTGTTGTTTTGTTGTTCAGTTGCTAAATCATGTCTGTCTCTGCAACCCCACAGACTGAAGCACTCCAGGCTCCTCTGCCCTCCACCATCTCCTGAAGTTTGCTCAGATTCATGTCCATTGAGTCAGTGATGCCATCCAACCATCTTATACTGTCCCCCGCTTCTCCTCCTGCCCTGGGTATTTCCCAGCGCCAGGGTCTTTTCCAATGAGTTGACTCTTTGCATCATGTGGCCAAAGTATTGGAGCTTCAGCTCCAGCAACAGTCTTTCCGGTGAATAATCAGTGTTGATTTCCTTTAAGATTGACTGCTTGGCTCTCCTTTCAGTCCAAGGGACTCTCAGGAGTCTTCTCCAGTACCACCATTTGAAAACATCAGTTTGGAGATCAGTTTTCTTTATGGTCCAATTCTCACATCCACACATGACTACTGGAAAAACAGCTTTGTCTACATGGACCTTTGTCAGCAAAGTGATGCCTCTGCTTTTTAATATGCTGTCTAGGTTTGGCATAGCTTTCCTTTCAAGGAGCAAGTGTCTTTTAATTTCATGCCTGCAGTCACCATTGGCAGTGATTTGGGAGCCCAAGTAAAGAAATTCTGTCACTGCTTCCACTTTTTCCCCTTCTATTTGCCATGACGTGATAGGACCAGATACCATGATCTTAGTTTTTATAATGCTGAGTTTCAAGTCAGTTATTTTGTTCTCTTATTTCACCCTCNAGAACTGATGCTTTTGAACTGTGGTGTTGGAGAACACTCTTGAGAGTCCCTTGGACTGCAAGGAGATCCAACCAATCCATCCTAAAGGAGATCAATCCTGGGTGTTCACTGGAAGGACTGATGCTGGAGCTGAAACTCCAATACTTTGGCCACCTGATGCAAAGAACTGACTCATTGGAAAAGACCCTCATGCTGGGAAAGATTGAAGGCAGGAGGAGAAGGGGATGAGAGAGGATGAGATGGATGGCATCACAGACTTGATGGACATAAGTTTGAGCAAGACCCAGGAGTTGATGATGGACAGGGTAGCCTGGCGTGCTGCATGTTTATGACCCCAAACACTGTTTGTGTCCATGGGGACATGGGGACACAAACAATCAGACATGACTGAGCGACTGAACTGAACTGAGAAGAACGCTGGGGTTAGATGGTGTATTTGTCATGGAGTGTCTGCATTCCATATTGGATTGCTTACAAAAAGTCTTATCTTCTCCAGAAAAGACATTTAATAGGTAGATATTTAATTAAAATATTGGAATGGAGAAGAAAAATAAATTAGTATACAACGACTCTCTACAGTATTTGACTCAAATTGGGCCAAATGCCAAGAAAATATATTAACTGTTATTTATGACTCAGCAGTTGATCTTTATGAAAGGAAATCACAGAACATCAGAACAGAAAGGGGTCTTTGTTGTTTTGTTGTTCAGTTGCTAAATCATGTCTGTCTCTGCAACCCCACAGACTGAAGCACTCCAGGCTCCTCTGCCCTCCACCATCTCCTGAAGTTTGCTCAGATTCATGTCCATTGAGTCAGTGATGCCATCCAACCATCTTATACTGTCCCCCGCTTCTCCTCCTGCCCTGGGTATTTCCCAGCGCCAGGGTCTTTTCCAATGAGTTGACTCTTTGCATCAGGTGGCCAAAGTATTGGAGCTTCAGCTCCAGCAACAGTCTTTCCAGTGAATAATCAGGGTTGATTTCCTTTAAGATTGACTGCTTGGCTCTCCTTTCAGTCCAAGGGACTCTCAGGAGTCTTCTCCAGTACCACCATTTGAAAACATCAGTTTGGAGGTCAGTCTTCTTTATGGTCCAATTCTCACATCCACACATGACTACTGGAAAAACAGCTTTGTCTACATGGACTTTGTCAGCAAAGTGATGCCTCTGCTTTTTAATATGCTGTCTAGGTTTGGCATAGCTTTCCTTTCAAAGAGCAAGTGTCTTTTAATTTCATGCCTGCAGTCACCATTGGCAGTGATTTGGGAGCCCAAGTAAAGAAATTCTGTCACTGCTTCCACTTTTTCCCCTTCTATTTGCCATGACGTGATAGGACCAGATACCATGATCTTAGTTTTTATAATGCTGAGTTTCAAGTCAGTTATTTTGTTCTCTTATTTCACCCTCATCAAGAGACTCTTAAGTTCTTCTTGACTTTCTGCCATTAGAGTGGTATTATCTGCATATCTGAAATTACTGATATTTCTCCTGGCAATCTTGATTCAAGCTTGTGATTCATCCAGCCTGGTATTTCACATAATGTACTCTGCAGGTAAGTTAAGTAAGTAGGGTGACAATATACAGCCTTGTTGTACTCCTTTCCTAGCTTGGAATCAGTCCTTTGTTCCATATCTGCTTCTGACTGTTGCTTCTTGACCCGCATACAGGTTTCTCAGGAGATAGGTAAGGTGGTCTATTGTAACCCTATCATTTTACAGATAAGAAAACCAGGACCCACAGAGGTCAAGGTCTTATGAACTGTGGTTTTGTGTGTCTTCCTTCCTCTGTGATGGTGAGTGTACTAATGAACAGACCAAATAGCATTGTTTGGTTCACTTACACACATTTGAAAGAGTCCTTGCATCTGGAAGGCCCATCAGATGGGAACTGATCCCCCTGGGGTGGTGGTAACTTGACTAAGAATTTTGCTATGATCAAAGCTTCCTTGGAGCCATTAGCTCTGAAGAGCAATACCCTGTTTAAATCTGTGGAAGACTTTTTTAACAGTGCTCCAAGTTCCCATATCAGATTCTACTCTTCTAAATCTCACCTTGGCTGTGACCTCAGCATTTTCATGTGTAAAATGAAGCCACTGATGCCCACCCTCACAGAATGATGGAGTGGCTCTGAGGTTCCCCTAAATAGCAGAAAGATATAGTCCTGTAAATCTGAGGATGATTCAGTGTCCTCATTTATGTAGAGTCTTCACTTTACTTATTGACAAACAAGTTCAAAGCAATTAAGAGAATTCCCTAGGGTTACAAGGAGGGATTAGACATAATCTCTGATGCAATCAGGTCCCCTCAGTCTGGCTTTTTGAACTAAGAATTATATAAAACTTGAGATATAAGGGAAAAATCACATACAGCCAATCCCCACTAGAAAAGTCTTAAATTTACAGAGCACCTGACTCCATGTGTTTACTTTGATGGACCCCATGGGATTGATTCCAACAAGATTAGCTGCAGATCCATCTCCCACTTTGCTTATGATGAAAAGATTGTTTGGACTTTCTCACCAGGCTCTGGAATATTATTCTGTAAATCAAAAGTATTTTAGAGTCAAATGCTAGGTGACTTCAACACTAAAGGTAAGCTCCATGCTCCATCCTAAGTAGCATTATACCAGGCAAGACTGAAAGTCACCCTAAGCTCCTGTCCCCACCAAACTTTGGGCGGGTCCCTTCCATGCTATTTATATCCAGTCATCAGACCTGGCAGGCTCTCCCCAACTCAAAGGTATCATTACTATTTGGTTATTTCTTCAAGGAAAACCATAAAGGCTGAAGACAAACATGCCTTCTCATGATAAATCACAATCATTAGCTTACTGTGCCATGTGGCTAATCAATATTATTCTATTCTTTGTAAATGGTGGTTTGATCGATGGATGAATGAATGAGAGTTTATAGAAGAACCAATTCTATCTGCTAAGAGAGCTGCCTGTAGTTGAGAGAATCTGTTCAATATTAGATCATCGTCCAATGCAGATTTAAGGCCAAGCCAACATGGAGTGGGTCTTTAATATTTACAAATATGCTGTCTCCAAGGTATGGTTTTGATAACTTGCTCCTGCCAGAAAATAAATAGAAGGTCTTTACTCAACATATCTTAACAGGAACCAAAGTCATGTTATTCTCTCAACCAATCCCTGATTCAATGTGACATATTTAAATCAAGTGAGACTGAAATATACATTATTTCTGTGTTTTCTATGTTTCTTAGAAATGTTGAAAGAGATAGGATATAAGCTATGATTTGCCAAATTTGCTTAATTTATATTTGATCCTGATTAATATCTTAGGATTAGATGCCAACAGAATGCAAATAGATTCCATGAAATCAAGTCTTTAGGGAACAAAACTTTCTGCGCCCAAATGTGTCTCTATAGCTTGAGGATTAGTTTGGACTGATTGTTTTTAAGAAACAAAAGACTCAAGAAGAGCTTTTACCTTCTTTCCTTAACTCCACCCTACCCTTTGCGACATGCCTTTGAGCAACTCCTGTTAACAAGCATAGTCTATGTCCTCACCCCTGGAATCTGGGCTGGCCTAATGACTTGTTCTGACCAACAGAAAGTAGTAAAGTGATGGGCTTTAAGTCCAGGCCTCCCCAGGCCTTGCATGCCTTGCTATTCCAAAAAATTCCTTCCTCATGAAGAAGCCTGGGCTAGCCTTCTAGAGAGTGAGAGAGCACATGGAGGAGAAGTTATCTCAGTCAAGACCACTTAAGACCAGTGACCCCTGTATACATTAGACCATCCATTCAAGATCAGCAGAGCTGCCTGCTACTTCGACAACTGACCACAAATGCATCAGTGAGCTCAGTCAAGAAGAAGAACCAGCCAGGTGACCCAGAGCTGGAGACAGCAATAGGTGTTTACTGATTTTTAAGACATTGAGTTTTGGGGTGCTTTGTCATGCAGCAAGAATTATTGACACAGGTAACATAACTGAAACGTGGGGTATAAGACAGGTTTCAGTTCAGTTCAGTCGCTCAGTCATGTCCTACTCTTTGCGACCCCATGAACAGCAGCACTCCAGGCCTCCCTGTCCATCACCAACTCCAAGAGTTCACTCGTATTCACGTTCATCAAGTCCGTGATGCCATCCAGCCATCTCATCCTCTGTCATCCCCTTCTCCTCCTGCCCTCAATCCCTCCCAGCATCAGAGTCTTTTCCAATGAATCAACTTTTCGCATGAGGTGGCCAAAGTACTGGAGTTTCAGCTTTATTGTATTAAAAAAGTTATTGATAGCTACAGTTTGGATACTGAAAATTGAACCTGAGAACAGGGTAGGCATTTCACTGCAGAAGAGATGAAGTGGGTCCAAGACAGCTGAAAGAAGCATTGCATTTTTCTATGCAGCTGTAAATTATAAAATGGCTACCAATGCCAGAAAGTTTGAGGAAGACAGATGTTGGATAAAATCTTCCTGGTAGTTCAAGCTGTGCAGAAATGGGCAAGGTGCTTTGGAAATGTGGAGGGTTTCTTTACAGTAGGAGTTCAGTGAATCTCAACTACAGAGTGACATCTCTACAGAGATGTACTCACTCTGGGATATGTTAATCATCACTGCTAAGGTTTGAAGTGGTTAAAATAAAGTCCAACCCACACCTGCTTAAACAATTAATACCCAAGATCTCTCAATCTTTATTTCTCTTTCTCCCTCTTTATTTCTCTTTCTCCCTCTTTATTTCTGAGTCTCTCTATCTCTCTCTTCTGTGTTGGCTGATTTTCAGATGAGCCTTTTTAATGTATAGTGGCCCTAGGCTCTTAAACACAACAATTTTCTGAAATATGTTTCCTGCAAAAAGTCTTGGAATTGAGATCACATTGTCCTGAATTGGGTCACACAGCCATCCCTAAAAAAAAAAAAAAAAATCCCACTCCAGTGGTGGGTCTAGCTTGCCTCCAGAAAAGATCAAGTAGGAAAAACTCAGTAATTCAGCCTCATCCAAATTATATGGGATGAGAGTAGGGTGAGGTGCTCCCCTAGAGTAAATGTGAGTGCCATCAGCAAAAAACAAAAGCTTATCCTCCACAAACAAAAAAGAACATGTCCTGTACTGGATGTGGTTAGACTGAAGGGTTTTATGATCCTCTCTAACATGCACTCTGGCTGTTCTTCACAGGGAGAGTGAAGTCAGCCTGAAGGATGTGGACTCACAGATTCAGGGAAGCCAGCCTTCTGAGACAATTAGGTTCAACACAGCTCAATTAGACAAGTCCTCACTGACTGCTTAACCTTGTGGAGGTGCTGGGTGAGGCACTTTGGTGCCCCAGCACATAAGCCCCAAATGGTACTTCCCCTCCTTCCAGGCCACTACCTCAAGATGCTGTAATAGGTATGCGAACCTCCTGGTTTCCTCCCACATCCTAGGTCCTGCCTGCCATTTCTTGTTTCATTCTGATCTCAAGTGCAGTTGACTGAGTGGATCACATTCTTCATTTCCTGGTGCGTGATCATCATTGTCCCGCATCTTTACTATTGAATTTGTTTATTCTCTTTCCTCCTCTCTATCGTCATTCCCTTCATTCCCGAGGCAACATGACTATATTTAATAAGTAGCTTTTGGTTTATATGTGTTTCTGTAAAAAGTATTCTTATCTATTGCATTTAAATTTCCTTCATTTGTATACATTATATGATTTGTATACATATTTACATGTAATACATGCATGTATTACATTATATACCACATATATAAATTACTATACTGCCCCTCCTTGTTCTAGATTTTCAACTCACCCAGGTTTATCTGTTTATATCAAGTTTGGTAACTTCCCATTGCTACAGGTAAACTCTTTCATCCCATAATTTTTTTAAGAGCCCTAAATGTTAATATCCTTTAAAGCAGTGACTCACTGTTGTATATAAATGACTGACACCCAGTCCTGAAACAAGTCTCCACAGGAGACTGCCCTGCACACCCAGAATGGAACATGGAGTGAGGGAAAAGGCAGATGTGAGGGCCATCAACTCCCCCTCATCACTATACTCCACAGGGTGGGTCCTCTGAGATTCTAAGAAGAGCTGGCTTATTTGCTGACATTGGCAGTGGGCAACAGACCACCTGTTTTTTTTTCAGAGAAAGGGAAACAAACCACCAATCATCTAGAGTGGGAGGCAGAGCTCCAGATCCCACACCAGCAGTACATATCAGGGCAAGTCCACTTAAATGAAACTTCTGAAGTGGTCATCCCAAAGTCTTCCAAAGACTTTTATCTTTCACCTCTTCCTGAACCTCATCAATATATATAAGATCTCCCTTTGAATGACAGGAATGAAGAGAAACACACACACACACACACACACACACACACACACACACACTTGAAAAAGAATATTGTTTCCAAGACCTGCCTCCTAAGCCAAAAACTAACAAAAACATTTTAATGTCTCAATAAGTAGGAGTTATTAAATACTTATGTGGGAGAACCAGCCATGCAACAAGTCTTCAAAAAGAAGTACGTGGGACCTCTGGTTAGAAATAATTAAGAGGAATTCATCATAACTTTTTCTTACAGAGTTGGTCTCCATTGAAACCTGGTTTTGAGGGAGATCAGGTTACCTTGTTACAATGGTCTTTTAAATATTGATATATATTTTATGGAAAGTATGCACTTACACATACAGGTGAACATACTCTATTGCTAGGTTGGACTTTCTGTAGGCTTATTTATTAGGTTATACACTATGCTGGATTGAATTTCTGACACTAATTCTCCATCCATGCCCATACTCACATCGTTTCTGTGGCCTCACCTTAGATGGAATGACTCCCTCCCCACCCTTGATTTGGGGCAGAGTGATCATGTGACTTGTGTTGGCCAATGGAATGTGGGTAGAGATAACAATGTAACAAATCTGAATCTAGGTTGTAAAAAGCTGTGCTCAATTTCCAGCTCTTCTGCCATCCCCATAAGGAACTTCCCCAGGGCAATTCTCTGACCTCCAGAAGAAACACATAGAGCAGATCAGAGCCCAGCGCTGAGTGAGGAGCTAAGTGAAGCCAGACCTTTACTTTCAGGTAGGGCTGCAAATGAACCCACAAAAGGTCCACAGACCCCCAGCCAACCCACAGATGCTGGTGAGAATAAATGAATAAGTGACTGAAATATCATGAATACGATATTGCTTGCAACATCATTATCAGTGCTTGAAGTATCATGCTCTGTTTTCTGACATGTTAAAAAAATCTCATTTGAATATAGTTATCACCAGTCTCCATTCACGCTGTAGTCAGGAATCCCCCTATTTCCATGTCTTTTATTTTTTAATATTTATTTTCATATAGCTACTTATTTGGCTGCCAGGTCTTAGGTATGGCCTGTGGTGTCTTTGATCTTGGTTGCAGCAGGTGGATCTAGTTCCCTAGCCAGGAAAGGAACCTTGTCCCCTGCACTGGGAGCTCAGAATCTCAGTCACTGAACCACCAAGGAAGTCCTCATTTATTTTTAAGTAAGTTCAGACCAACCTAGACAGCATACTAAAAAGCAGAGACATTACTTTGTCAACAAAGGTCCATCTAGTCAAGGCTATGGTTTTTCCAGTGGTCATGTATGGATGTGAGAGTTGAACTATAAAGAAAGCTGAGTGCAGAAGAATTGATGCTTTTGAACTGTGGTGTTGGAGAAGACTCTTGAGAGTTCCTTGGACTGCAAGGAGATCCAACCAGTCCATCCTAAAGGAGATCAGTCCTGGATGTTCATTGGAAGGACTAATGTTGAAGCTGAAACTCCAATATTTTGGCCACCTGATGCGAAGAGCTGACTCATTGGAAAAGACCCTAATGCTGGGAAAGATTGCTGGCAGGAGGAGCAGGGGATGACCGAGGATAAGATGGTTAGATGGCATCTCCAACTCAATGGACATGGGTTTGGGTGGACTCTGGGAGTTGGTGATAGACAGGGAGTACCCTGGCATGCTGTGGTTCATGGGGTCACAAAGAGTTGGACACAACTGAGCGACTGAACTGAACTGATACACTGCTGATCCGAGAGTGTGGCAGAACTGCTCTCAAGAGATTCTGCAAGACAGATCACCTTCCAAAACATTTTTTCTTCAGTTATTTTGATTACATTAGTGTAGTATGACTACAATTTTGAATTTTGCTGTTATCAGTAGGAAACAAAACCATTTTTCATTGTTTCTTTTAAACATTATTTATTGCAGATATGCAAAGAAATGAAGAATAATGGACCCAATGACTGCCAACTTGTTTTGGAGATGTTATTACTCCTCATGGAGGAGAGGGTGAAGGATGAAACAACTGTTCAGGCTTTGGGTCACAGAAGTACCCATAAATCTTCATAAGGGCCATCTCTGATAGGAAAGCATCCTTCCTCTGGTGAGGTCTGTCTGACGGGATTTCCCTGTCCTGCTGTCAATTGTTAGGGACTTCTCTACATCCCTTAGAACATTTGCTGCTGTTGTTCAGTCACTAAATCATGTCCAACTCTTTGCAACCCCATGGACGGCAGCACACCAGGCTCCTCTGTCCTCCACCATCTCCCAGGATTTCCTCAGATTCATGTCCATTGAATCGGTGATGCTGGCTAACCATCTCATCCTCTCCCATCCCCTTTTCCTTTTGCCTTCAATCTTTCCCAGCATCAGGGTCTTTTCCAATGAGTCAGCTCTTCCCATCAGGTAGCCAAAATATTCAAGCTTCAGCTTCAGCATCAGTCCTTCCAATGAATATTCAGGGTTGATTTCCTTCAGTATTGACTGGTTTGAGTCAAACCAGTCCAGAGAAGTCTCAAGAGCCTTCTCCATCACCACTGAGCTCTGGAGGATAAGCACCTGCTCTATGGCAGGGACTCTTGTAAACTTTGGGTATGTATGTACAGCTGAGATGAACACAGATACGTGTTTTTGTTCTTAAGAAGCTTCATTTTACTCATGAGATGTGAACTATAAAGAACTAAAATTCAGTACAATAGTTTCAGAGAGAGCTAAGTGTAATAAAGCAAAGAGAACAGGGTAACGGAGTAGAGAGTTACTTGGGTAAACTATGAGGTGGTCAGGGAAGGCCTTTTGAAAGCAGACTAGACCTGACATATCCAAAGGGACAAAGTATAGGAAGATCTGGAGGGAGGGTGTCCAGGCAGCAGGAGAGCCAGCACGAGACTCTGAAATCAGAAACACGGTTAGAGATCTTGAAGACGAAAATAGTCAATGTGTAATGAGCATAGCAAACAAAGGGAAGAGAAATATGAGACCAAGTATTTAGGAACTTCCCTGGAAGTCCAGTGGTTAAGACTCCACACTTCCACTGCAAGGTGCGGGGGTTTGATCCATGATCAGCGAACTGAAATTCCACACACCATGAGGTGTGGCCAAAATAAAATTAAATGAAAAATTCAGCCAAGGGCCATACAATAAGGTCGTCAACGCAGGAGTAAAAATGTGTACTCTATTCTAAAGTCAATGGGTAGCATTGGCAGTTTTCAATTAGGGAAGTGACGCAATCTAATTTGGACATGACCTGGGTTTTAAAAACCATCTCTAGTGGCTACATGAACAATGGATGTTAGGGAAGTAATACTGGAAATAGGGAGATCAAATAGAAAATTATTTCAGGTTTCCTGGGACAGAGGGTGACATCCAAGAGAGTATGAATTGGTCAAATCAGACTTTTGGAGGCAGAGACAACAGGATGTATGTAGATAGGAAGTAGGTAGAGAAGCAGACAGAGGAATCTAGCGATATCCCTGAGTTTGTGGCCTGAGATACTGAATAGATCATTTTGTTGTAACTGATAAGAGAAATACAGAGTAGAGTAGGTCCTGTGGGGAAATCAGAGTCTGTCTGTCTGTATGTTATTTTTGAGATGCTAGTTAGACATTCACAACTTAACTATGACAATTATAGGGAGAATTGGACTCAGGAGATTAATATGGGAAAATAAACCATCTGCAATTCTAGTACTAAGAGCTTCTCTCAGAGATGTAATTACACTTTTAATCATCTCTTCTAAATTCTATCAGACAAATTATTTGCCACAGTCAAGGTATTTATATAATAAGACTCTGAAAAGCATCTCATGACATGTAAGTACAGAATGCAACATGGCCATACACTGTTCATTTTTAAGACAGGTACTATTGAATTTGCTCTAAAATACTAGTTTGGTGACTTAAACATTTTTCATCCATGAGGTAAATGATGGAGCAAGCATGGAGAAACAGCAGTTAAGGATGTGAACCCTAAATACCCAATCACCTCTTTCCACTTTCCTCACATATACAGCACAAATTTCAACCCAATATTTTCACTTTCATAGTGAATTACTTCCAGTGACTTTATTTGAATAAAGCCATATGAATTTTGAACAAAATCATATGAATTTTAAATAACTTGGCATCCCCTGTCCCCAGACTCATGCTTTTGCCTGGAATGCTTTCTTTTACATCTCAGCGTGTGCAGTACTTGGCTTAAGTAGACTCTATTTATACTTTTCTCTCTCTCTCTTTTCATTTTTACTTTTTTTTTTAATATTTTTAGCCAATTTCGTATCTTGAGCTAAGATGTCTCTGCAGATTCTAAGAACTGAAATAACTCTGGGTTCAGAAGTCTCATGTCAGCCTGAAGATGAAGAGTTAATTAAAGCAAATCTGTCATTAGTTTGAAAAGCCATGGCAAACAGATCTGTCATTTTTTCCAATACACATGTCCCAGGGATAAGCTTCCATGTCACATTTTATGGTATAAAGCCAAAATCACCCTAAAATTCCTAAGATGATGATGGAATCAGAAACACCATAATCCCTGAGCAGTATGAGAAGCATGTCCTAAAACCATTTGTTATTTAAAAATATCTTGATGAGACCATGGATTTAATTTGTGTTCACATCACATTGAGCAGAGATCTTATTACCCTCCAAGGAGACTGATCATGTAACATATACTTGGCTGACAAACAGTAAGAAGTGACCAAGGGATTAATATACAGCAGAAATGGCTAAAAGATCACCTCCCGCAAAAAACATGGTATCTTTTCCTTAATGTAAGTTGTACTAGGAAGTGGCTGTATAGCCTGAGACTACATTTCCCAACTTCCCTTGGAGTTAGGGAAGAGTCATGAAATGGTGTTCTAGGTAATGGGATATTAATAGAAATGAAGGTCATCCTTACAGGACTAAAGAGTAAAACAAAATTGCATTTGTGCTTTTCCATGATCTTCCTCCCTTCTGACTAGCTGAAATGGGAATATTTCACAGGAAAATCTGGGAAGTCAGATGTTGAAGATGGCAGAGCATCCCTTAGCCTCGATCCTTGCATTTCTACAAAGATGAAAGTCACCTGAAGTACTGTTTACCTGCCCTGGACTCCTGTCTGGCAATAAAAAAGAATCTGTAATAACACTTTATGTTCTTATTAGCATCTAATTAATGCAGAATGGCAATTGTGGAAGTCACTGAAAATGAAGATCACTGCTAATATCTCCAAAATTAATCAGAATTTTTTTTTCTAATTTTTTCTTTTCACTTTTAATAGCATTACACTTTTGAGAATATCCAGTGCTTGAAAAAGTGCTGTGCAAGATAATGGCTATTTTACACAGGATTGCATGAACGCCGCAATTACCAAATCACTTGGCAGCTGCAAAAACTATTAGGTTATTGGTAGTTGATAACTCTTCCTCTGCCTAATCAGCATCAATAACTCCTTTCTTAAAGATAACATCTTGGGACTTCCCTGATAGTCCAGTGGTTAAGAATCTGCCTGCTGATGCAGGGCACACAGGTTCGATTCCTGGTCCAGGAAGATCCCCCATGCCATGGAGCAACTAAGCCTGTGTGCCACAGCTGCTGAGCCGGCACTCTAGCGCTGTGTGCCACAGCCACTGGACCTGTGTGTTGCAGCTACTGAAGCCCACACACCTGGAGGCCAGGCTTTGCAGCAAGAGAAGCCAAGGCGATGAGACTCTCAGGCACTGCGATGAAGAATAGCCCCTGCTCACTGAGACGAGAGAAAGCCCATGCACAGCAATGAAGAAGAAGCACAGCCAAAAAGAAATAAATAAAAACATTCTGATTTTCCTTTGGGGAGCTACAGTTCTACTGCACACATTCTTAGTGGGAATGCTAATCATGACTCCATTCTTTCTTGGTCAAGGGTTGACTAGACTCTTTGTACCTGGCCTCTCAGATAGAAGGTCAAACAGAGTGTAAGCAAGTAAGTAAGTAAGTAAAGTCACTCAGTCGTGTCCGACTCTTTGTGACCCCGTGGACTGCAGCCCACCAAGCTCCTCAGTCCATGGGATTCTCCAAGCAAGAATACTGGAGTGGGTTGCCATAAGAGTACTAAAAATGGTCATTATCAGTTCATTCGAACATCTGACCTCTGAAAATCATTATTTCCTGCTTTCTAGATCCCCAGAGTTAGACTCAGCCCCTGAGTCTTTTCTGGTGTTTTCTTCCATTATTTAAACTTCTGAATTTCCTTTTAATACATTGCTTTTGTTTATATTTTATATTATTATTATATATTTGTTACTTCTGTGGATGAGGGATTCAGGAGCAGCTTGGCTGGGTGCCTCTGACTCAGGGTCTCTCTCCTGAGGTTGCAGCTACAGGTGGGCCCCACCAGCAATTAACTGAGTGCTTGACCTGAGAAGGAGTGTCTACTCCCCAAGGAGCTCACTCAAACGGTTGACAAGTTGGTGCTGGCTGTTGGCAGGAGGTCTCAGTTCTGTTCCTCCTGGGCTCTCCTGAATGTCCTTATGGCATGATAGCATCCTTTTCCCAGAGGAAGTATCCAAGACACCAAGATAGAGCTGAAATGCCTTTTTGTGACCTAACCTCAGGAGTTATCTGAGACCTAACCTCACATTATCATTTGTGTCATATTCTATTAGTTACGTGGGCTCCCCAGGTGGTGCAGTGTTAAAGAATCTGTCTACCAGGGCAGGACACACAGGAAACACAGGTTCAATCCCTGGGTAGGGAAGATCTCCTAGAGTAGAAAATGGCAACCCATTCCAGTAGTCATGCCTGGAAAATTTCATGGACAGAAGAGCCTAGAGGGCTACAGTCCTGGGGCTGCAAAGAGTCAAGATACAACTGAACGGCTGAGCATGCATGCTCATGCATGCAGACACACACACACACACACACATTGGTTACTTGATGTCAGCCTTGGTTCACTGTGAGAAAGCTGTCTACAACACTGTGAACATCAGGAGGCAAAGATGACTGGGGGACATCTTAGAGCCTGCCAAGCACATGGGTGAATTTCTGTTTCTTGCAACCACAAAATCATAGTTGATATACCTTAATAACTGGAAAAAGTGCAGGCTGTTTCAATTTGTCCTTAAGAACAAGTGTAAGATGTAGAAGAATTTAACTTCTGAGAGAAAAGTTCCAAAGAAGTCAACAGTACTTGTTGGACTATATATATATATATATAATAGGGTTCTACATTCCCAACTTACATTCAGCTTTAATTATCATGATTATAAAAGTTTCTATTGTAAAAAAAAAAAAAGTTTCTATTGTGATGATATCCCCAAATCCAGGGAACCTTTAATAACAGCACTCTACAAACTTCAGCAATGTACAGACTAGCTCCAAAACCACATTCTTTAATCCGTGGTATGTGTCCAGAGTAATTTCCTAATCTGTCACATTTCCAAAAGATTATCTTCTTAAATGAGTATTTGCAGTAATCCTTTGAGAGATATCAACATACCAATATAAGTTGTTTTTCTTCTGTTAGTCATAGTATAAGATTAAAATTATTCCATTGAGTAAATTAGAATCAAAGAGAACTGGGTCTTATAATCCAACTTCCTCATTTTATAGATGAAGAAATCAATGCCCATAAAGATTATGTAAGGTTCTTGCAGCCACATATTCAATGCAAGAGCCAGAAGTTGAATGCAAGTTTCCGAATGGAAGAACCAGAATTTGAAGCCATACCAACATTTTCCTATTGTATAAATTTAAGCTGTGTTGCTTAACTAGTATCTTAGAAGTCAGTCTAATCACTCCATTTGATATTTGATTGACAAATAAGAGCATGTTATACATCCTTGTGAACTTTGTCAAAAATAATAATAATAAATATATGGAAAAAATTATATTATGTAATATTAATCCCTCTTTACACAGGAAATGGAGATCTGATAAGCCAGTTTTTTTAAATGTTTCAATTAAAAGCAAGGAATAATTAGATGTTTTAAAGATGATTTATAAGGTATACAAACTAACTGTACAATTCCCTGAGTGAATTACAAAGCTAATAGACTTCTGTCATGTCACCTTCATCTCATCCAGAAGCACTCAGTAGTTTTCAGCTTCTACAAGTTATGGACTTGGAGAATGTGTGGGGGTGAGCTGGGGCACTCTGGTTTGGAGTCAGGGAGAAATCTCAAGAGGCAAATTGCCAAGAGAATGAGACAGAGAAAAAAGTTGTATTTCTTCCTACTGAGTTCAGTAAATGATCTTGATGTTTGGCATTTCCTCTCGGGGTTCCTGGGTAAGCCAAGTTCTAACTACTTTCCCTAAGAACTCTTGAAACAGTCATAATTAGGAGTACAGGTTAGAGTCTTTGCCACACCCCTCATCATTGAAATTCTAGATCTTGGGATTTCAAGTGCAGCTTGAGTTGAAGGCAAATGAGAGCAGGCTTTCTCAATTCAGAACATTTGAAAGCCATATAATTCTTTGATGTGTTGGGGTGGTGTGCTCTCTATGCCTCGTAGGAGGCTCAACAGCATCCCTGGCTTCTACTCAGTACATGCCAGAGCACTCCTCCTTCAATTATGGCATGCACAAATGTCTCCAGACACTAACGAAGTCCTCTGAGAGACAAAACCCAGCAAGATTGAGAATTACCGACGTAAGAGACTGTTCTGTGTCATAGAGAGGGAATCTGGACAAAAATAAAACACAGATTTATATTTCTGTATATTGTCACCCTGCTTACATAACACATGCAGAGTACATCACGTGGAATGCCATGCTGGATGAATCACAAGCTGGAATCAAGATTGCCAGGAGAAATATCAATAACCTCAGATATGCAGATGACACCACCTGTATGGCAGAAAGCAAAGAGGAACTGAAGAGTTTCTTGATGAAAGTGAAAGAGGAGAGTGGAAAAGCTGGCTTAAAACTCAACATTCAAAAAATGAAGATAATGGCATCCAGGCCCATCAGTTCAGTTCAATCACTCAGTCATGTCTAACTCTTTGTGACCTCATGAACCGCAGCATGCCAAGCCTCCCTGTCCATCACCAACTCCCAGAGTCCACCCAAACCCATGTCCATTCAGTCATTGATGCCATCCAGTCCCATCACTTCACGGCACATAGATGGGGGAACCATGACAGACTTTATTTTCTTGGGCTCCAAAATCACTGAAGATGGTGACTGCAGCCCTGAAATTAAAAGACAGTTCCTCCTTGGAAGAAAAGCTATGATAAAGCTAGACAGTGTATTAAAAAGCAGAGACATTACTTGGTCAACAAAGATCTGTATAGTAAAGTTATGGTTTTTACAGTAGTTAAGTATGAATGTGAGAGCTGGACCATAAAGAAGGCTGAGCACCAAAGAATTGATGCTTTTGAAGAGTAGTGTTGGAGAAGACTCTTGAGAGTCCCTTGGACTGCAACAAGATCAAACCAGTCAATCCTAAAGGAAATCAATCCTGAATATACACTGGAGGGACTGATGCCGAGGCTGAAGATCCCATAATTTGGACATCTGATGGGAAGAGCCAATTCATTGGAAAAGATGTTGATAACGGGAAAGTTTGAAGGCAGGAGGAGAAGGCGAAAGCAGAGGACGAGATGGTTGGACGACATCATTGACTAAATGGAAGAGTTTGAGCTAGCTCTGGGAGTGGTGATGGACAGGGAAGCCTGGTGTGCTGCAGTCCATAGGGTCACAAATAGTCAGACAGGCTGAGTGGCTGAACGACAACAACAAAGTGTTTCTGGATGAAGAGAGCATTTCAGGGCCTCTTAATTCCTTTTCATCAAACACTGGTACCTGCCATGTCCCAGGCCCCATACTAGTCACTATGCCCAAAATATATAGTCAGCAACCTTGCAGAAGTTTCACCTTGTTAATGGTTGTGCTGTCTATTACTCAGGCTATGGTTGAATTAGTTTGATGTATTTATCCCTAGAATTTTTCAGAGATGTTCAAATGCTGGAAACTGAGGTAAGTCAAAATGATGACAATCAAGGACTTAATTTAGTGACACCACCACCACCACCAGAAGATGGCACTCAAATTTACAAACAAAAGAGAATCACCTGCATCCCAAACTAGTGCTGATTCTCTCCTTGACTTCTAGAGTGTTTTGTGAAAAGTAAGTGAAGCTTCTCTAAAGCTGGAGTGAAATTTTTGTTCTGATAAATGATGGTGTTTGCCTTGCCAACCCAAGAACATAGCTCAGTGGGTGGAGATGGTGACACATGAAGTTCCATCAGAAGAGCTACCGGGAGATCAGAAAAATAAATGAAAACAGGGATGGGACTGTTCCAATCCTAGATCTGCTTGACCCTGAAGTAACGAACTTGCTAACAACTGATTTGAGGGCATTTCTAAAAGGCTCATCTTCCAGAGAGCCCCATGGTAATTTGAAGGCAGATTTCCGATCCGGACCTTAGGATGTCAATTTATGAAAATTGAATTGGAGTCATCAATCACTCGTAAATTTTAACTAAAACAATATACTCCTATTTTAAATATTTATGGTCTCTGCCCCTCTGGGCTTCAGAACTTCAGAAGTGAATTTTTGGAGGCATTCAGAAACTTGAAAAAGCAAAAGCATGCACTTAAAGCCTCTTTTTAAACCACTGACTCACCCTCTAGCTAGAGCAAAGAAATCCCAACAAATCAAATTGAAACTTAGCAAGAAAAATGTACTTAAGGAGCATTAGAGAGGAGCAGGGAAATTAACATGAAAACAGCACCAAAGAAAAAGCACAGCCAGATCAGATCCTTCTGCATGAAGCAAGGAAACTGAGGTGCAACATACACATCCCACACTTTAGGATGAACTGTGTAAATGGGGAAGGTGATCTAGTACAAAGAGTGTGGACTTTGGAGTCAGCGTAGTGTCCAAATTTCACTTATGCCGTTAATTAGCTTTGGGACCTTAGGGCAAATTACTCAATCCTTTAAGTCTTGGTTCTCCCAATTGTAAAATGAAGTCCTAAGTCACCTTTTAAGAGTGTTTTAATGATTAAACGTGATTATACATTTAGAGTGTCTTTTCTATTATCTATACTTCTTACATCATAGCAACAAATTTAATTTTCACTTCATTCAGTTCAGTTGAGTTCAGTTGCTCAGGCATGTCCTACTCTTTGCAACCCTATGGACTGCAGCACACCAGGCTTCCCTGTCCATCATCAACTCCCAGAGTTTACTCAAACTCATGCCCATTGAGTCAATGATGCCATCCAACCATCTCACCCTCTGTCATCCCCTTCTCCTCCTGCCCTTAACCTTTCCCATCATCAGGGCCTTTTCAAATGAATCAGTTCTTCACATCAGTTGGCCAAAGTACTGGAGTTTCAGCTTCAGCGTCAGTCTTTCAATGAGGTATTTAGGACTGATTTTGTTTAGGATGGACTGGTTGGATCTCCTTGCTGTCCAAGGGACTCTCAAGAGTCTTCTCCAACACCACAGTTCAAAACCATCAATTCTTCAGTGCTCAGCTTGCTTTTAGTCCAACTCCCACATCCATACATGAGTACTGGAAAAATCAAAGCTTTGACTAGATAGACCTTTGTTGAAAAAGTAATGTCTCTGCTTTTTAATAAATATGCTATCTAGGTTGGTCATAACTTTTCTTCCAAGGAGCAAGAGTCTTCTAATTTCATGGCTGCAGTCCAAAAATATAGTCTGTCACTGTTTCTTGTCATTGTTTCCCCATCTATTTGCCATGAAGTGATGGGACCAGTTGCCATGATCTTTGTTTTCTGAATGTTGAGCTTTAAGCCAATTTTTTCACTCTCTTCTTTCACTTTCATCAAGAGGCTCTTTAGTTCTTCCTTTTCTGCCATAAGGTGGTGTCATCTGCATATCTGAAGTTATTGATATTTTTTCCAGCAATCGTGATTCTAGTTTATGTTTCATGCAGCCCAGCATTTCTCACGATGTACTCTGCATATAAGTTAAATAAGCAGAGTGACAATATACATCCTTGACATACTCCTTTTCCTATTTGGAACCAGTCTGTTGTTCCATGTCCAGTTCTAATTGTTGCTTCTTGACCTGTATACAGATTTCTCAAGAGGCAAGTTAGGTGGTCTGGTATTCACATCTTTGTAAGAATTTTCCACAGTTTGTTGTGATCCACACAGTCAAAGGCTTTGGTATAGTCAATAAAGCAGAAGTAGATGTTTTTCTGGAACTCTCTCATTTTTTCAAGGATCCAAGGGATGGTGACAATTTGATCTCTGGTTCCTCTGCCTTTTTAAATCCAGCTTAAACACCTGGAAATTCATAGTTCACATACTCTTAAAGCCTGTCTTGGAGAATTTTGAGCATTACTTTGCTAGCTTGTGAGGTGAGTGCAATCGTACAGTAGTTTGAGCATTCTTTGTCATTGGCTTTCTTTGAGATTGAAATGAAAACTGACCTTTTCCACTCTTGTGGCCACTGCTGAGTTTTCCAAATTTGCTGGCATATTGAGTGCAGCACTTTCACAGCATCATCTTTTAGGATTTGAAATAGCTCAATTGAAATTCCATCACCTCCACTAGCTTTGTTTGTAGTGATGCTTCCTAAGCCCCACTTGACTTTGCATTCTAGGATGTCTGGCTCAAGGTGAGTGATCACACCATCATGATTACCTGGGTCATGAAGATCTTTTTGTATAGTTCTTCTGTGTATTCTTGCCACCTCTTCTTAATATCTTCTGCTTCTGTTAGGTCCATACCATTTCTGTTCTTTATTGTGCCCACCCTATATGAATCAACTGGTGATAAAATATGTCAGGAATGGAACCTAAACATATAAATACATTGGCTTAATATATGTTATATATGTATATTTATATTTTTCAGATTGTGAGTACAGCTTTGTCAAGCAACAACGCAACATAATCTCAAGAATAGGAACACTGGAATGAGACAATTTCCATTTGAATTTTTAATTCACCAATAACTTTGTGATCTTGGTTATATCCTAGAACTGTACCTCAATTTCCTCACAGGTAAAATAAGAAATTACATCTTCTACATTTATAGAATGTGGTGTGGGCCCTGAAAGACAATTAAAATAAACTGATTAGTAATAACTTTTAATGGAGAATAATATGTAAAATTACTGAATCATTATTCTGTACAACTGAAACTAATAAAACATTGTAAGCCAACTATACTTCAATAAAAAAATAAATTTATAAGTGAGAGAAAAACAAATTATTGGCATGGGAAGACTCTTGAGAGTCCCTTGGACTGCAAGGAAATTCAACCAGTCCATTCTAAAAGAGATCAGTCCTGGGTGTTCTTTGGAAGGACTGATGCTAAAGCTGAAACTCCAATACTTTGGCCACCTCATGTGAAGAGCTGACTCATTGAAAAAGACTCTGATGCTGGGAGAGATTGGGGGCAGGAGGAGAAGGGGACGACCGAGGATGAGATGGCTGGATGGCATCACGGACTCGATGGACAAGAGTCAGTGAACTCCGGGAGTTGGTGATGGACAGGGAGGCCTGGCGTGCTGCACTTCATGGAGTCACGAAGAGTTGGACACGGCTGAGCGACTGAACTGAACAGAAGAGGCTCTCAGCAAACAAATATTATAATAGAAACAGTGATGCTTATAGGTCATACTTACAGGTATATGCATAACATTTTAGTATCTACATATGTATACATGTATAGTCTATTTGTAGATACCCTTCTAAAATCTGTTTCCAATGTCTTAAAAGGCTCTACTGATTAGGATAAAATTGGATACGTTATTTCCTTCATGTCTGTTAAAGCCAAAACGTGTTTTGCTTCTGCATTATTCCAATCTTATCTTTGACAAAAGCTGAGAATTTGAGCCCAAACATAGTTTTAAATTTTTTTTATTATTTATTTATGTATTGTTATTCCGGGTCTTCATTGCTGGGTGGGCTTTTAGTGGTGGAGAACAGAGGCTACTCTCTGGTTGTGGTGCAAGGCCTTTCATTGCGGTGGCTTCTCCTGCTGTGAATCTCACGCTCCAGGGGAGGGTGAGGGAGGTCTACAGTGGCCGTGGTTCCCAAACTCCAGAGCACAGGCTCAGTGGTTGCGGTGTGTGCCCTTAGCTGCTTTGCGGCTTGTGGGATCCTCCCAGACCAGGGACTGGATCTCTGTCTCCTGCATTGGTGGGCGGATTCTTTACCACTGAGCCATCAGGGAAGCCCTCCAGGGTATTTAACTTTCTGTGGTTGCTCTTCTCCAGCATTAGCCCTTTAATGTACTATTTCTGTCACTGGATGCTGTTTTGTGTTACTCACTATTAGCAAGTGAGAATATAGAGTAATTAACACCTGCTGTTCTGTTAAAGAGTTTTATCTTTTAAACACATCTAGAAATGACTTCTGTCTTTTGACTAGTACACAGAAGAGCTCCCATTACCTGTGCACCCCTTCCCCACGAAACACACCCTAAAACTTGAACCAGAAACAAGAAAGACAAGGTGAAAGGCAACTACTACAAATGTTCTGAATGAAGTGAAGGAAAGTGAAAGCCTCTCAGTCATGTCTGACTCTTTGCAACCCCATGGACTGTACAGTCCTCGGAATTCTCTAGGCCAGAATACTGGCATGTGCAGCCTTTCCCTTCTCCAGGGGATCTCCCCAACCCAGGGATCGAACCCAGGTCTCCCTCTAAGTCAACCAAACCAAGTAACAGAGAAGAACAGTGTAATTGGATGCATGTTTTGAGATGGGGTGGAGGGAGTTCAAGAGGGTTTACATCATCCAGGACTTGAAAGAAATATGCTAATATAAGGAATGAAATGGAGGGCAATATGTATCAGACCAGGCATTGGTTTTTGTATGTTTACTCTCATTTAATCTCCAATCCATGCTGTGAGATAGGGATTATCATGTGCTGTGTGTGCTCAGGCACTCAGTCATGTCCAACTCTTTGTGACCCATGGTCTGTGACCCACCAGGCTCCTCTGTCCGTAGGATTTTCTAGGCAAGTTTACCAGGGTGGGTTGTCATTTTCCCTGCCAGGGGATCCTCCTGACCAAGGGATGCGAGCAGCTGCACGTGGTCCTCAGCCCTGCACCAGAAGGTGACCTTGCTAGCCTGAAGTAACCTTGGGAGTATTTATACCACAGAAATAGGCAAAAGCTATAAACCAAGCCTTGGTTGATTGTTTATATTGTCTTGGTGGAAGAAAAGTAACTACAGTGTTAATTGTGCAGGTCAAGTGTATGGGTATCATGATTGTAGTCATTACCTTATGAATATTATAAAAAAGAGGAAGTATTTCCTTAGCACATTAATTAAAAAAAAAAAAAGACTATTATCCAACTCAGCACAGAAGCCACTTGTGCCACTGAAGAATGGGTAACATTTCAAAATAATGACTGTCTCAGTTATTTTACTTTCATCTTACTGGTTAACTTAAAGGCATCAACCAGTGTTCATTAGCTGCATCTTGACCTTGGATGCAAGAGTTAGGCAAGAAGCACTGAAAGCATTGGGTGAGAGTAAGCTAGTCCTGTGAAATTTATAATGAAGAATGTTGCATGATTCATTTTTAAATAGTGTGCCGACATCTTTTATATCAGTAAAATTTATAATGAACATGTGTAGAGTTGGTCCTCCTTATCCATGGGTCCCCCATCTTGAGATTCAGCTAACTCAGATCATAAATACTTGGGGGATAAGAGCTCCAGAAATAGCTGAAAAGCAAAGGTTGAGTTGGCCACATGCTGGCAGCTATTAACAGAGCATTTGTATTGCATTTACAGCTATTTGTATAGTATTTGCATGGTATTAGGTATTACAAGTAATCTGGAGATTAAAGTAGAGGAGCATTGAATATGCTTAGGTTATATGCAGATACAGTGCTATTTTATGTAAAAACCCTGAGCATCCTGGGATCCTCCTGTACACAGTCCTGCAGGCAATCCCAGGAGGATCCAAGGGCCAGCTGTGTGTACATTTATAGTCATGCCTTCATTTTTGGAAAGCAGGAATACTGGAGTCAGTCAGCTGCCCACTTGGGAAAATGTTGGAGGGTTCATTGAGATGGCATGTGCAGACGGGTCTGCTCCAGTGCCTGGTGCGGTGTCGCCAAGACGGGTGTCAGCACTGTCTCAGTCCCGGCGACCATCGGAGGGAGCAAGGTGACATGTGCCTGCACTGTGTCCGAGAGCAGACTCATCCCCGCTGATGGGCTGCCAGGCTGCCTGCTTGAGACTGCATGCCTGTGGTCCCAGGATGTTCATTTCCCCAGCGCAAAAATCCCTTGTGCCAGGCAGATTGCAAGTCCTCCCCTTTCTCTCGATACTAATGGCCCTGCTACAGGCTGTACATGAGCCAGGGAGAAGCAGGGGGTGCGGTGGCTGTTGTTCAGGTAAAGGCCGCTAGTCACCTCCCACCTCTCCACCAACACTCAGGGGCCATTTCTGTCTCCTTAAACCAAGCCTTTTCAGCATGGTTTACAGGTACCCCTTCTGCCCAGAGACCCTGACCTTTCCAGAAGGATCTGAAGTCTTTTAAGAGCTCTGAAATGAGGCTAACCTGAAATGTTCACCTGAAAAACAAAAGGAAAATGACAACACCTGGCCGCCCCGTGGAGAAAGCCCAGGCCCTGGCAGAGCTCCTAGGCATTGCGGGCTCTTTGAACTTGCAGGCCATTTCTATTTCTGAGAGCCCGGCGTCCTGGCTCCCAGGCCTGTTGTGTACAGCAAGCCCAGGCCCCTGGAACAAAACCATTCCAGAGTCATCGTGGTACCTCCTGGCTCCCACATCCTGCTCTATTTCTTGTTATTCTAGTTGAGTACTGCATTCAGACAGAGGTTGCCAATAAAGTTTATTGTAGGAGCCGCGTGTCAATATCTGTTGTACCCCCCGCCTAGGGTGCTTGTAATTAAAATGCCACAGATAGTCCGGGAGAGGCATGAAAATTTGATGGCAAATTGATTTCAGGTTCATCTTGAAATTTGTCCTCAGCTGGACTCGATACGCCTGGCAGCCGGGGGACGGCTTTTGTCAGAAGGGTCTGCTGGAATGAGACAGAGCCGTCTTGATCTGAATATTAAATACGGCGTGCTCTTTATGACAGATGATTCCTTCAGTGCTAAAACACACAGCTACTTCTCTTTACACATTCTTCTCCATTGACTGTGTAAGATAGGATCGCATGGATCTACTTTACATATGAAAAGAGGTTGTATGAAACTCTCTGGGCATAAGAAATAAAGAGTTTCAGAAAGGCTGGCTTCAAACACGGGATATTCTGTCCAATATTCTAAACCTAGAAATGCTCCTTGGATCTAATTGAAAGCTAGAAAAATAATGGTAATCAAGGTGGCGTCATCGACTATCACAGCCTCTAAGTGTGTCCTTAGAGCAGTGTGTTGTGGAAAAGAGAAAAAAGCCATATATGTGGGTGAAAAATCCCAGTATTTAATATAATGAATTGCCAGTTCCTGTAAACTCACATTTAGGCATCACATTATAAAAGCCATTATCCTTATGTATTGTTCATGCAGAAAGGCACTGTGATGATAACACAATTTTAAAAGTATATTTGTTTTTAGAGTTTAATTTGAAAAAAGGTATGAGGGAAAATGGTGTGGAGATTTGAGTGTTTTTTAATTTTAAAAATGTGTCATTCAGTTGAATTAAGCGTGTGCAGGAAAAGCCATTTTATAATCTGAGACTGTTTATTGGGCAATTAATTGTATTTACTTTAGGATGCAATGTGTGATTAGAAACAGCATTGGAAAGAGCAGTATTCAAAGGGGTGCCTTCCTTCATTCCTCTGGCAAATAAGAATTGAGCCCTTCTCTGTGCAAAGCAAAACTGGGTGAGAAGAAAGTCTTAGGTGGGAACCCCAATGAGACCCATGTCCCAGGCTACCCTGTCATTTATGTGTATCATATATATGAGATAATATTTTTATTATATATATGCCATACATATAATACAATTATAATGTATAATAATATTTAGCAATATCATAATATGTAATAATATTATGTACTCACTTATATGATACGTTCATCAATTTTAAAAAATGCTTGAACTGATGGTGCCCACATCCGCCCAGCTGTCTTAAGATGGAAACAGAGGCAGTTCCCTTCGCTTCCTGGGAGAACCGAGATCTACTTCTTGCTCCGTGTCTTTTCTGACAGGCGCAGGTCCCGCGGCCCATCAGCGGGAAGAGCCCAGCATATGCTCATGGCTCGTCAAAGTCACTCCTTTGCACATTCAAGAGATATTTATGGATCTTTTATTAGGACAGTTTTTATGGCCCAAGATTAAAAGTTAAAAGTTAAATAGTAAAAGTAATGAAGACGGGCCTTTGGAGGATCCAGCTGGTTTGTGTTTTCGTTCCCTCCGCTTGTCAAGGCCCATTGAATTTTGATGATGGCATTAAAAGAAGAAAAAAAGGGATGCCTCGATTCATCTTTGGAAGGAGACAGTGTATGAATTAGCAAATTAATAAAATAAGCCTAGACTCCAAAGATGCTAACTTATATCTTCTCTGTAAGTAGCAGGCTTTTGTTTTCTGATGTGGAATTTATTTGTAGCATCTTTAACATTCTCAGGAAATATTGATAAAACATTTGATAAAACATTTAATTGTCTGATCATAGAAAATAAATATCTAGATAGTGCATCCGCAGCCCTGAGAGAAGTGATCAGTAGAAACCAGTGCTTCCTGAAGGTTCATCCAAAGGATTGTTTTAGATGCTGAAATGCTTTATTTTAAGGTAGTTCCTGTTGGGTAGGGACCAGGTTCAAAACGGAGCTTCACCGTGTGATGAAGAGAGATCTAGTGGAGGTGGTTACCGTGGTAGCCTGGTCTCGAACTGTGGGTTGTCTGTGGAGTCCACTGATATTTATGGATGCACAGAGCAGACAAGTAAAGAAGGATTCTGTGGTCAAAACTGTTTCAGAAATGCAGTACTTATCAGAGCCTTCACATGTCTCATACCTAAGAAAGGGAAAGAATCATCTTGTTTTCAAACTTTGCATCATGACCGCTTACCACCCACCCCACATTTTGTTGTCTGTTACGTAGGACATTATTATATATTGGGTTAGCCAAAACATTTGTTCGGGTTTTACTGTAGTAGCTCATGGAAAAACCCAAATGAACTTTTTCGGCCAACCCAGTAGAACACCCAAGGGAGAGATAATGTTTTCCAAATTTATATTGCCACTTAGCTCCTGCTTTCCCCTCTCCTTTTATCATTTTGTGGGTCCAGCCTTCTTTGGATCAATTTTTGGGGGACTGACTTTACTCAAGGGAGTCTGTTGCAAGTCCTGACTGACACGACACTGCAAAGATTAATGGCGTAACACATTTTTTCCCCATATGTTATATATTTCTAAAACCCTGTTAATGGAGTGACTCAAAATCATCCAACCCATAATACCATTAAAACATTTAGGAAGACTTTTTCTCTGTTGACAGAGCCCTCAACTATCAGACAAAAATTCAGGGTGACTTTCAGAAATACCAAGATTGTCTATACTGTATTCTAAAAAGAGCCAATTTTAATATCTTTACTAATGCATTTGCTGTAACTCTCTCCTTTAGTAATTAGATAATTATGTATAATTAGCACATTAATTACGTGCAACAGCTGGAGTTGATTGTGTGTGTGCGCATGTATACGTGTGTGTATACAACCGCTTGGCAACAGCTTTTGAGTTCACCATTAGACCTGTGAAATTTTTCTCCTTGGCATGTTTTCACTTTTTTCCCTTGAGCATGGAGGTGAAAGGCAGTGAGGTGAACTAAATAGTTGACAAGGATGAGATGATCCTACCCTGCTCTAGCTGTAGGTTAGGAGGAGAGTATCATCACCTCCCGCTGGGGCGCCCAGCGCTGGTAACACCACCCTCGCCAGTTCCCAGGTTCCCAGGTGACCATCTGCCCTGGAGGCAGGGAGCTGGGGTTTCCGACACATTTAAAGTATGCACTTATTGTTTGGCAAAAGGCTTATTATATATTATTAAGTGGACTGAGCAGTTTAAAAAAATCATATGTACAGAGTGGTTTCCTTGTGATATGAAAACGGAAAATGGATTGACATAAATAATGTTACCATAAGTTAGGTGCCTGCCTGCCTTTCCTCAAGAAACATTGATGCGCTGTTGATAAGTGCCACTCGCCATCCTGGTGCTTCGACTATATCAAATAACAAGACGGTCGCCATCTGTGACTTGGAGGTGGAAGACTTTTGTTTTTTTAGACTATTTTCCTGAAGATGATTGGCAGCCCACTCCACTGTTATTGCTTGGACAATCCCGTGGACAGGGGAGCCTGGCAGACTACAGGTTTATGGGGATTTCAGAGAGTAGGACATGACTGAGCGACTGAGCACAAAAAATATTTTCCTAAAGTTGATCATTTTCTGGAATGAATTTGTCACTTTTATCATCAGGAAAGAAAAAAAAAAAAAAAGCCTTCAAATTGCATGGGAAAGTTGAAGATACTATCAGTTCAGCTCAGTCGTGTCCGACTCTCTGCGACCCCATGGACCGCAGCACGCCAGGGCTCCCTGTCCATCACAAACTCCCGGAGTCGACCCAAAACCATGTCCATTGAGTGGGTGATGCCATCCAATCATCTCATCCTCTGTCGTTCCCTTCTCCTCCTGCCCTCAATCTTTCCCAGCATCAGGGTCTTTTTTTCCAAAGAGTCAGCTCTTCACGTCAGGTGGCCAAAGTATTGGAGTTTCAGCTCAGCATCAGTCCTTCCAATGAACACCCAGGACGAATCTGCTTTAGGATGGACTGGTTGGATCTCCTTGCAGTCCAAGGGACTCTCGAGAGTCTTCTCCAACACCACAGTTCAAAACCATCAATTCTTCTGTGCTCAGCTTTCTTTATATTCCAAGTCGCACATTCATACATGACCACTGGAAAAACCATACCCTTGACTAGATAGACCTTTGTTGACAAAGTAATGTCCTTGCTTTTTAATATGCTGTCTATAATTTCCTAATGAGCCTGAGGCTAGGCACATAGTAGGGGCTCAGTAAACACTTCTTGAGTTAAGAGGAATTATATTTGCATTTGAAAGCAGCACTGAGATCTAACACCAGCTTTAAATCTTTTTTTTTTTTTTTTTTTTTTTTTGTGCTTGTTGATTTGTTTGCCCTTTTGCAATGTTCATTGCCCTGGAGGTACCCCCTGAGGGTGACAGGTACATCCTCTCCAGACTGGTCCTCTGAAGACCACCGATGAGATCTTGCGGGCCCCTGTCTCCCTCTCTGGCCAGGCCCAGCGGCGCCCTGGTGAGGGAGCTGTCAGGCCTCCGTCAGCCGGATCAAGGGTGGTCTCAACGAGCTTCCCCCCTGCAGCTCCCTCTGCACCTACCTTCCTACCTGCCGGGCTCCAAGCCCAGCAAGACTGCGTGCTCAGCACTATGGCAAGTTTCTTCTGAAAAGGAGGCTTTGCAGAGGGTAGAGCGCTTTCTCGCAAACACATCAGTGCTTTTGCTTTAGAAAAAACAAAAAACAAAAAAAGAAAAGAAGAAAACCCTCTAAGTGTGGCATCCTGGCGAAGCAGAAAGGTTCCTGACAGTGGCCGCCTTTGGCTAGCAGGACTTTTTAGCTTTGTTAGTTCTGTCAGTCAGTCTCTCTTTCTCCCCACTTTGGTCTCTTATTTTTCTCCCTTTCTTTCCTTCCCAGCCTCCCCCCTTTTTCACTTAAGAAGAGAATTTTCCCACAGGCTAAGCAGTAGTGCGTGCTCACCACAGTCAGCAAAACCTCCCTGACGAATAACACAAAACAACCTCCAGGACATCGCGCGTTTCCCTCTGGGGCCCCCCAGGCACGCCCACCTCCCAGTGCCCACCGCTGACAGCGGCCAGGGGCCCTTGCTCTGCCTAGAGGTCTTGCGTCCCTACAGGGACTCCGCAGGCAAACTCGGAGGGTCTGCTGGTGGCTCTCACAGAAGCGCTGCCCCAGCCAGTGATCAGACACATCCCTCCCGGTCCAGGAGTGGAAGAGCAAACTTCTTTCTTCTAATAGCTGCGTAATACTCCATAGTATGGATGTTCCATGATTTTTTGCAATTAGACTTCCATCCATTTTAAATTCTGACGTTCAGAGCTCTCCAGACATGTGGAAGCATTTTAGAAAATCGACATCATGTCTGTAAACGTACGAACTTGAATTCCCTCTCGAACATCCTGGTACTTAGAATGCCCTGCACACGTGGCTTGTTTGTACACTCTTTTTCCCCAAACATTTGTCTCCGCTTTATACATGTGCGACTCCTCGTATTCCTCTGAGCCCTTCCTATATGCCTGCAGAATATATCTTTTTTTTTTTTTTGGCATGGGCAGAAGTCCAGCTGAAAGAATACTAATTTAGCATAATTTAAACATGAGGGTTTTCTAATGCTACTTCCATTTAAATAATTCAAAAAGCTTTAGCAAGGTGTCTGAATACGAAGGGAAGAGAGCTGTTATTGGAAACATCNGTCGTTCAGATGTGTATAAGAGACAGTCCTATATGCCTGCAGAATATATCTTTTTTTTTTTTTTGGCATGGGCAGAAGTCCAGCTGAAAGAATACTAATTTAGCATAATTTAAACATGAGGGTTTTCTAATGCTACTTCCATTTAAATAATTCAAAAAGCTTTAGCAAGGTGTCTGAATACGAAGGGAAGAGAGCTGTTATTGGAAACATCATCGAGGCTGAAGACAAACTGGGTTATTCCATCTGCAGCTGAAGAGTCTAAGACAGAGATCAAGATTAACATTGTCATCTCCGGTGGTGTGTTATCTGAGTCACCTGTTCCTTTCTGGAGGCACCAGTCTGATGCCTGTGAAATCATTTCTCCTGCTCTTTAGGAATGGTGAATTTGCAGTGGTCTAAATTTGAGCTATGTTATTTGTTTGCCATAGGTAGTTTTTTTTTTTAAGTCGTATGAAAAAGTCGTACATGACATTTCTTATTCAGGGCAACTATCGTTCAAATATGAAGCAGCTATCTTGGAATATTAACATCTTGGCCTGCATTTACAGCAGCATGAATGATTTCTTCTGAAACTGACATATCAAGGAGCTTCTCATCTATTATTAACTTTTCCTCAAACAAAATATTTATCAGATGTAACTTGATCCCCAAATTCCTTCCTTGCTTAACCAGAAGCTGTGACACACACCTTGGTTTCAACGTTTTAAACATCCACCGAAAAGTAATATTGAATGATTTCTTCTGAAACTGACATATCAAGGAGCTTCTCATCTATTATTAACTTTTCCTCAAACAAAATATTTATCAGATGTAACTTGATCCCCAAATTCCTTCCTTGCTTAACCAGAAGCTGTGACACACACCTTGGTTTCAACGTTTTAAACATCCACCGAAAAGTAATAGAATGAGCAATAGAAAATCGCCAGAGTTGAAATTATTTCCAGCTATGTTTAAATATGAATGTCTTGTTCGACTCTTAGCATATGTATTTATGGCCGTGTGATATCATTATGGCATGGTAATGATCGTCTGCTGAATTATGGGGGATTCAGCAGGGGATACAAATGGACTTGAATTCTCTGTCATGCTGCGGTCCGAGAAGGGTGGAAACTGACGTATTCCTCCGCCCACCCCTCCGCACTAACACATCTGTCAAGCCTCCGCTGTCCTCTATGCGAGCCTCATCTGTTGAGGGTGAGAGGCGGGGTGGCCGGAGGAGGCTCTGTGTGACGGGACAGGTGTGAAATCACAGTCAGGTCATGGAGCTGCCTGGCGTGGCTGTGGGTCTGCTTTAATCTGGACTAAGAATTATGCTGTGCAGACCTTAAATTTTTTTTTTTCCTTTCTTATTCTGAATGCCAACTTGAAATGAACGGACTTATTATTTAGTCTTTATTTTGTGAGTGAGCATGTTGGTTGTGCAGAGCGCAGAGACGACATGAGGAGAGAGGGTTGGTCCTGAGTTTGGTTTCGGCGCCCCCTCGCCAGCTGTGTGCCGTGCTGTGTGCTTTGAGCTCCAGCTCCCTCGCGCTGCCTGGGCACCGGCAGTGGTCTGTACTGTACAGCATGCTCACGAGACTCACAGTCACTGGGAACCTTAAAGGCTAGCGAGTGAGTCCTAAGTTACGGCTGAAACTGTGGCAGCTGCCACGGCTCTTTGGGCTGCCTCTATTATTAGCATGAATGGTCTCTCTATACAGAGCACACACAATTCCCTTAGGAGTCTTTTTCCCCCAAGTTTTACACAGTGGGGACTTAGCATTTTAGCATCAGGACCACGTGTTTGCCAAGCACCCTGATTTCACTCATTGAAGGGGTATTTACTGAACGCCAGTTGTGCAGGAGGCCTAGTGCTGGGCCCTGAGAGACAGCCTGCCATTCCCGACCAGTGCCCCTGGCCCCCAGCATGGAGGTCACGGGCTTCCAGGGGAGCGGACGCGTACCCCACCTGCTTAGAGGGGGCGATTCTGAGGAGCATATTCCGGCCAGAGAGAGGTCTGCATCTCCCCAGCATGGTGGCTGCTTCCTGCAAGGGTGTGGCTTCCAGGCGGGGCTGGAGGAATGCCTGGCTCCCGCTGCATAGAGTGCCGTTGCAGCCACCGCCGGGGGCAGCCGCCAGCTGACCCCAGCCCGCGGGCCATGCAGCTCTCTCCCCCACATCGTGGGGTGGGTTGACTTGTGCTCTCAGGAGCGCCTGGCAGAAACTCCTTTGATGCCCGCTTCCTGTGCTGGACGTCTCAGCACTTACCAAGGTTGGCGAGGCTGATTCTCGCTTAGCTCTTTTCCCAGTTTAGCCTGATACACTAGATTGGACCATAGACGCAGGTGCAGTCTGGAGCGCGGCCGCTGGGCCTGTTAGCCGTGCCTCACTTTCTGTCACCTGTGCACATGGGGGCCACAGTGTCACAGACCTCACTGGCCGGTAATGATGAGAGGTTTCACGCGTCAGAAAGCCCAGGGAAAGCCTCAGATGCAGTGAGGGCTATGCAGCTCCTTGCTCTTGCTGCTGCTGCTTGTGAGTAAATGCGTCGTTCTGATCACACTCATCTCGGGGACATTTTAAGTCACATTTTGGCTTAGTTCCACCTTCTCTCTCTCCCTGTGCCCCATCTCCCCCATCAAACCCATCCATATAAGATTAAACAGGTTAACAATCTGTTTCCTTCTGAATTTTTATCTGTGCTCATATACATTTATATGAATCCTCCGTGTGGGTATATATACATACGTGTATATACTTAGGGTTTGGGGGGATTCTTTTTTCTTTTTGATAGTTCTGTGCGATAAACTGCGGAATCATTATGCACACTGTCCCGTGTCTTTCGTTTCTCATCGCACGGTGGTGTGATATCCCACAGCGTGGACGTACCACGATTTACACAGTCATTCCCTGTCTTAGACGGGTTGCAGGGCATCCGTTCCGTTTCCAAAGGTTTCTCCACACACTCCCGCCGGGCCACAAATAATGATAGGATAAGCATCTTTTTTCCTATGTCCAGACCGATGCTTTTATTTCAGTGGGATAGATTCCCAGGTGTGGGATCGCTGGGCCAGACTCTAAATTTTTTAAATGGATTTTTATCAATCTAATGGACTGTGCTGACGAGAGCCAAAACCCTGACAGAAACACTCAGCTGAGAGTGAATTTTTTAGATGTAAAAGTGGATGGTAATTAAGCACCCACACATTAAAAAAAGAGTAATTTGACCAGCATATCACAATATTAATGGATGATAATGTCTGGAAGACTTTCGATTCCAGTATCTGACGGCGAGGAAGCAGGTGGAATCTCCGCCACTTACACCCACAGATTTTTGCACACAAGTGTCTGGAAGCAGCTAGCTTATCTTTGCTTGGAGTTTCGTAGGACAAACATTGCTAGTGTGTTGACTTAGATGTCAAGCACAGGTGATGGGTGTTTGTCCAGATTGTCCAGTGGATTGGGCCGTTGAGGCTTAGTCCAGGCTAGGGCGTTGGGGTCCTGAGAACCCTAGTGGGTTGGTTTGTCATGAAGGACAGGGTGTATGGGAAAGCATCAAGCATTCATGCGTTTGCTTCCCACCAGTAAAGTGGGCATTTCACCTCCCAGATCTCAGAGCTGATAGTCGAACGTTCTGTGATATGGTCTGCCTTCCTCCACATCTCCATGGGGCCAATCACCTAATGCCTAGAGGCCCAGCATTTGTAAGCTTAGGGAGGAGCTTGTTGATACTTGACAGGTGAGCCGTGAGTTTGCATTTTACCCATGGTGTTAGCAAGCAGGAAGAACCAGAAGAGCCCAGAATAAATAATAGTGTCAGTGGGGTGGTGGTGGTGGGGGTCATCAGAGCGAGCAGAACTGGATGGAGGCCCGACCTTCTAGGGCAAGGGCGAGAGCCTTCAGACCCTTCCGGAAACCCCTCCTTCATCTTGGAGGAGAATCGAGTTGTTATGTTTAAGCGTTCAGCAGTTGAACCTTTTCCTTGATCTAAACTGTTGGATGGCTTCCTTCTGTAACGTAATTCTTGATCCCATTGGATCTTGGAGAGCCCTCCAGACGTTGTATGCATCTCCTCTGCTTTTAGTAATTACTTTTAATTGGGGTCCAGTAAGTGGTGATTCGGGAGATTCCAGGAGTGCATCAGAGAGTTAGGAGAGTGTGGGAGGGGCCAGAGTGAGTGCAAAGGCAAATTCCAACCTCAGTGCCTGCTGGTTAGGCCTCCTCTTTTAGCATCTGGGCAGAGTTCTTCTGAATTTGTTGATCTCAGCTTCTTCATTCACTCGAGTGCCGTTCTCTTTACCAAGGCATGATGTGCATTCCTGAAACCTGGAAGTGGTTGCAAATGAGGGTTAGAATTTGAACTTTAGAAGAAAACCAGTGAAATCAGGACACCGTTCTGGTTCATTGAAAGCTTGTTCTGTATTAAAGAAAACACAAAAAGCCTTCTTTTCTGAGTGTTTCTCAGGCTTTTCCCCACAAGCCACCTCCATCCTCATGCTCTGGAAGTTTTCTCCCGCGGCGAATGCTGAGAAATCACCCGAGTTCTGGTCTCCGGCTGGAGCCTCCTCGCCTCTGGCTCCGACGTCACTCCCCTCTGCCTTCCTCAGAAGCTGCTACATGACCTCCAGATCTCTCTCTGACTCCCTGTATTACCATTAGAAGACATCCACACTGGGAAATCGCTCAGTTCCTGGTTTTGATTAATATTTTATCAGCCGCAAAAGGAAATGGTATTCTGTAGCAACACTAATAAGTAATTGAGCAGATGAGATGTTCCTGCTGGCTTTGGTGAAAAGAACAGGCAAGGTTACAGGCGGAGAGCTCGAGATAATAAAGTCAGGTGTGTAACGTGAGTGTCTGGTGGCTTAAAATCCACCACTGGTGTGAGCAGGAACCCAGTACTGAATCCTTCTTTGAGCGGTGGCTTACCTTCATTTTATTGACAGTCAGTAGTTGTTGTAATAGTAATAATTACTGCCTTTGTTGAAAGTAACATATCTAAAGCAAATGGAGCTAAAATGTGAATTCTTACCGTATTTAATATGCAGCATTACGTATAAAGTCAGGGTTACGCGGGAGACGCAGCAGAACCCAGCAAAGGCTGAGAATTCCACTCACCCCACTGTGTTCAAATCGTCCTGGAAGAGAGGAAGTACCGCAGCCATCAGGAATAATACCGTCCGGCCATTGCCAAATCGTCAGTGTTTGGGGGGCTGGAGGTCACGGGCTTGGTGGCAAGCTTCATCTGTCCTTATGCATTTTAAATGTCTGCATTCCGTATCTGGGTGGTGGTATTTTAATTCCCACCGGACAGTCTGATGGGAAGAGAGCAGATTCTTCTTCCGTACTGATTTTTCTTCGTCTTGGGTGAGAAGACTTTCTGTTGTTTGTAGTGTAGTGGGCCTGGCCTTCAGTGAGTGCGGGTGCTTCCGGCACAACCTCAGGCCTGCTTGCTCAGAGAGACGGCGTTTCCCCTCATCCTGGTGTCCGGCACGGGGTGTCTAGTCCAGGAGACCAGGACTCTCGGGCGTCAGAAAACGGCTGCCCGGGCTCTCCCCGCAGGAGGTCGGGCTCTCCTGGGAAGCCCTGACTCCGGCCAGGAGCAGGCCTCTTAGGCTCACAAGTTGCAGGTCAGAACACACCACCCTTTTCAGAAAAAAGCCGTGGGGCTTTCTTTTCTCTCCACGAGTAGCTCACTGGCGTCTGCTACTGTGCTCAAACCCAGTCGCGCAGGCCTGGGTTTCCCAAGCATCACATGGGACCTTCCGCTAAACTGTGGCGGCTCCAGTTCGTGCAGTTATCTTCTCCCCGCAGGAGGTCGGGCTCTCCTGGGAAGCCCTGACTCCAGCCAGGAGCAGGCCTTTTAGGCTCACAAGTTGCAGGTCAGAACACACCACCCTTTTCAGAAAAAAGCCGTGGGGCTTTCTTTTCTCTCCACGAGTAGCTCACTGGCGTCTGCTACTGTGCTCAAGCCCAGTCGCGCAGGCCTGGGTTTCCCGAGCATCACATGGGACCTTCCGCTAAACTGTGGCGGCTCCAGTTCGTGCAGTTATCTAGTCGGCACCAAGACCGCGGACGTCTTTCCGCCTGCACACCTCACCTTGGAGACCTCTCTTGGATTTGGGCCGACTCCCTTTTCTGTGCGTCCTTCTCTTTATTGAGTTCCGTGTGTATTGCTCAGGCACTGTGATTGTTGCTTTTTAAGGGGAATTGTCCTGAGATGCCTGACGTGGGAACCAGGCGTGGCCCTCGGGGATGCAGCCACACAGACTGCTCTTATTTGTCATTGTTTAAAATTGTTTCCCATCACTTTCTTCTCGGTCTCTCTCTCCATTAAAATCCAGCTTAGCAAAATGTGATTCATTGGAGAGTTTTTTTAAGGGGAATTGTCCTGAGATGCCTGACGTGGGAACCAGGCGTGGCCCTCGGGGATGCAGCCACACGGACTGCTCTTATTTGTCGTTGTTTAAAATTGTTTCCCATCACTTTCTTCTCGGTCTCTCTCTCCATTAAAATCCAGCTTAGCAAAATGTGATTCATTGGAGAGTTCACGTTTGCCCTTCAATGAATTATCAGCATTTTATCAGCTAATATTAAATGTCTATCAGTGGACACTGAAATATAACTATTTCATTTCTTTTGACAACACACACGTTTTCTTATCAAGCCAAATAGAAAATACTTGTCTTGGAGAAATAGTCCCTGTGTGACTTCCCTGGCGGTCCAGTGTTAAGACTCTGAGCTTCCAGTGCAGGGGGCACAGGGCTGACCCCTGGTCAGGCAACTAAGATCGCGCATGTTGGGATGGCAAAAAAGAAACGGTTCTTGTAGTCCTTGCTTTGCAGTCAGGGGCCAGACATATGAGCGGCAAAGTGCTCTGCAGCCTCCACTGCACTCTGCTCGGGACAGAGACGATGAAGCTGTGCACACCACGTTGTCTTTTCTTTTCTTTCTTTTTTTTAATTTTTAAAATTACTTATTTTATCACTGCTCTTCCCTGAGAGAGCAGTGGGAGAGGGAGAGGGAGAGGGAGGGATGATTTGGGAGAATGGCATTGAAACATGTACACTATCATGTAAGAAACGAATCGCTAGTCTAGGTTCGATACAGGATACAGGATGCTTGGGGCTGGTGCACTGGGATGACCCAGAGAGATGATATGGGGAGGGTGGTGGGAGGGGGGGTTCAGAGTTGGGAACTCATGTACACCCGTGGTGGATTCATGTCCATGTATGGCAAAACCAAGACAGTATTGTAAGTAAAAAAATTAAAAAAATAAAATTACTTATTTTAATTGGAGGCTAATTACTTTACAGTACTGTGGTGGCTTTTGCCATACATTGACATGAATCAGCCATGGGTGTACCTGTGTCCCTCACCCGGAACCCCCCCACCTCCCCTTCCCATCCCTCTGGGTTGTCCCAGTGCACCGACTTTGAATGCCCCGATTCATGCATCGAACTTGGACTGGTGAGCTGTTTCACATATGATAATATACATGTTTCAATGCTATTCTCCCAAATCATCCCACCCTCGCCTTCTCCCACAGAGTCCAAAAGTCTGTTCTTTACATCTGTGTCTCTTTTGCTGCTTCCCGTATAGGGTCATCGTTACCAGCTTTCTAAATTCCATATATATGTGTTAATATACTGTACTGGTGTTTTTCTTTGACATTTCACTCTGTATAATAGGCTCCAGTTTCATCCACCTCATTAGAACTGATTCAAATGTGTTCTTTTTAATAGCTGAGCAGTATTTCATTGTGTATATGTACCACAGCTTTCTTATCCATTTGTCTACCAATGGACATCTAGGTTGCTTCCATGTCTAGCTGTGAACAGTGCTGTGATGAACACTGGGATACACATGTCTCTTTCAGTTCTGGTTTCCTCGATGTGTATGCCCAGCAGTGGGATTGCTGGGTTGTATGGCAGTTTTATTCCCAGTTTTTTAAGAAATCTCCACACTGTACTCCATAGTGGCTGTACTAGTTTGCATTCCCACCAATAGTGTAAGAGGGTTCCTTTTCCTTCGCACCCTCTCCAGCATTTATTGTTTGTAGACTTTTTGATAGCAGCCATTCTGACCCGCATGAGATGGTACCTCATTGTGGTTTTGGTTTGCATTTCTCTGATAAGGAGTGATGCTGAGCATCTATTCACGTGTTTGTTAGCCATCTGTATGTCTTTGGAGAAATATCTGTTTAGTTCTTTGGCCATTTTTTGATTGGGTCGTTTATTTTTCTGGTATTGAGCTGCATGAACTGCTTGTATATTTTTGAGCTTAATTCTCTGTCAGTTGCTTCGTTTGCTATCTCTAATACTTCTCTACTCCCAGGACCCACGGGCTGGGGCTGTGGTGTGCTGGACCGGGCCCTTCACTGTCTGGAACCCATCACAAGGTATACAGATAACACGCCTTCCAGCTCCTCTTTCTTGTCCCCAGTTGTGTGGACCCTGACACGGGGCATCCGGGCTTGAGACTCACCAGAAGTTTCAGCAAGATGATCACTGCTTTAAGAAAAAGCTCTGAGGGAAGAAAAGTATAACTCTTTCCCTCCGTACTGGAGATATACAAGTCGCCTGCATGCGATGTATCATTTGGTTGGGACGTTCCGTTTTGCCTTCCAGAGTGCATGCGTCATCAGATCTCCGTCCAGCGTGCATGCGTCATCAGATCTCCCTCCAGCATGCAGCAGATAGTTCTGGCTTCTGTGACTTTGATGGAGCAGCTTCTGTAAGAGGATTTTTGCGCTGGCACCCGAGGCCTTGGTTGTGAACACACGCTTCTGGGTCTGCACTAGGGCAGAGGGGTGTAGCTCAGGGCACCCCTTGGGAGGGCCCTGCTCAACCAAGGGTGGGAGGAGAGGGTAGGAATCAAGCCCAGGGGCACTGCTCGACCTTCCCCAGTGCACAGGAAAGCCCCCTTGACAAAATGTCAGTCGCACCAAGATTGAGCAACCCTGCTCTGACCGGCCCTGAAAGATTCAAGGCGAAGTCACAGGACGGATGACTTGGGGGGCGGAGTGGGGGGAGTTTTTAACGCGGGCAGTGGTATTTCAGCCTCCCTTGCTCTGGCCGATTAGGAAAGAATTAACTGCAGGAGGTCGCCCTCACTGTTGCCCATCTAGAAAGCACTCCTCTTCAAGGTTGCTAATTGCAGTGCTCTGTTGCCAGGAAAACAAGCATCCAGATTTCATGATTGATTCATGATGAGGTTAAAATTAATGCTGCTCCTATTACACAACGCACTGGTAAGTAGAGGGAAGAGAATTTCTGCTTCGGGATCCTAAGTCAACACTGCAGTAAACTCCCAGCAAGCCCATTTATCTCAGGCTTAGTGCACTGTTGTTGCTTCTAAGCTCTTCTTAGGCGCCTCTGGGCTTTTTAACATTCTTTGGCAGTAGTAATTTATTAATTGATTTTTAAATTTGGCTTGTGAAAATGAACTTTAGTTAGGAGTTTAAGGAGAATGGGATGGCCTATTTGTTCTTCCGTAGCTGGTTTCTCATGCTGAGTCTTAGGAAGCAGTGGAAGGCAGACCACCTGGGACCTAGCAGGTCTCAGACCCCCACTTCCTCACACGACCAATGAAGAATCAGTTGCTCAGTGAAGGACTTTCTGTCATAAACATTTTAATAAAAATTGCTAATATTAAGTGACCTCTCCCCATCAAATGCATCCTCACATAGCTTTGTACAGGTATGCTCAGCTATTGAATTTTTTGGCATTGGTTAGGTATGTTTTATTTTAAATTTTTTTTTTTTTTCGTCCCTTGGCAGCCTGATGGAGCCTTCTCAGAGTGTTTTAAAATGTTTACTATAAAATACCTAGGATAATAAAAGGCACAGATTATACTTCAGTAGGGTTCTGTCTTTGGCCCCAAGGCTTGTATGGAAGCAAAACCACCATGTGATGTAATCATGGCTTTAGAAATTGAAATCTAAGAGAAGATTGGTGGATGTTTCTATGTTACTATCTGAAATTCTTCACCCTATAAACTTCAGTTTGGTCCAGCTATTGATGACAATAATGATCTTTAATTTATAGACCGCTTATAATACTTTGGTTGCTGTGCTAAACATTTTATAGCGTATTGTGTCATTTCATTTTCTTATCTCTGTAAGATAGGTTATGCTCATTCTACAGGGCAGGAACTGTAGGCTCAGAGAAATAACACAGTTGACTTTCAAACCTTTGCTCAGTCTTCATCTCTTCTGTTGTCTTCATTTCATTAACACTGTATGTTTTATTTTGGTGTGGTTCTTTGGAATTGTTTATATCTTAGGAGTTTCCCATATGTTTATTAGAGAAAATTCCCAGGTTCCCACAGTGTTGTTGATAGAAATCAGACAACCCAAAGCAAAGGTCTCCATTCGGCTTCCTACCCCTTGTGCAGACTTCGATGTTCAGAAATCCTAAGGGATCTACCTTGAAGGACAGCAGAAGGCCAGACAGGATTTCTAGTCTCCAGGACGGACGCTTTTCTGACTGTCTCCTTTGTGTTTCTCACTAGCATAAGAAGGAAGGGTGTGAAACCTTTTCCTGACCTCCCTTAGGTTGCTTCCTCTGACTGAATTATCCCACCTGCTTGGTTAAAGCAGTTGCACGTTGAAAATGTGGTTATTAACATCGCTACCTAATCCAACATATTATTATCTTACACCAAAAAGTACGTTTACAATTTGCTACCAAGTCTTTCTGTTTTCCTCCGATGTCTGAAGCTGAATGATTAGAGACGAATTGTTGAAACCCACGAGATACTGGGACTTTCTCAGTCTCTTGTTGTCTACAACCTCACTGCCCTTATTAACTCTGCCGGCAAAGTCAAGTCATGGATTTTGGCCTAGATTTCCAGGTACAGGTGTTTGTTTGGACAAAATGACCAGCAGAGTACACGTGAATATTGAGTAGCTGAATTTAGAAGAACATGATCTAGGTCTTCGGGGGCCCTTGTTTTTACTGTTATGCATTTCTGTGTTTTCAAAACATATTGTTCTTTTTTCTCAAGGGGACAAAGCAGGACTAAAGTAATACATGGATCTGTGAGCCAGCCAGTCCCCATATTAGGAATGTTTTGCAGAAGTTGCAACAGCTAATAATAGGCATGGCCTCTGTTAGTTAAGGAATGTTGGAGTTTTCTTTGTGAATTCCCTATCTAGAGAGGAAGGGGCTTCGTAAGGTTAAGAAAGCATTGTGAAGTGTGACATGCCCGGCACAGTACTATGACTTATGAGTATACACTGTCAACATCTTAAAAATACATGCTTGTAGATGCAATCTCATTAATAACATGCTAAACAAAAGGATGTTTGCCAGTACAGAAAATACCAGGCAAGTTATTCATTGCCCCACCCTTCAAAGAAAATCACCTGGAACCCTGGCTGTCTTTTAAACTTGGATTTAAATTAGAACCGCGTGTTAGGATCCTGCTTCTAATCTGTTGAAGCAGAGTCTCTGGACTTGGGGATGAGCTGTCTACTCTTTCACTTCTCACCAGGTGGCCGTGCTGAGTTAGGGAGGAACTGCTTCTGAAATAAAACTTGGGGAATTCAGGAGCACTCCGTCAGGACACCTCCTTGTGGAAATGGGTGGGTGATCGATAGAAGTGCATATTCTGGCTTAGCCTCTTTAATTTTCTTAAAAGGTTATTAATCGTCCCTCCATTTATTGGGTTGCCAAATGCTCATGGCTGCTGCCCATGTTTGGCAACAGAGCCTCTGTCTGCACCGGCAGCTCTTGCCAGGGGTTATAACTTAGGTCCCTGCACTCTCGCATTGATCAGACGTTTACTTTACTCGAGGAGAATCCCTCTCCCCCGCTTTATATTCTAACATTGATCTTCAGAACAGACAAGAACACCAGGAAGCAGAATACTCGAGCTGCGTGGTTTGGACTAACAGCTGGTTGTTACTATTTCATAGACTGTACATTGAGGCTTCCCAGGTAGCACTGGTGGTAAAGAGCCCTGCTGCCGATGCAGGTTAGACGTGAGAGACAAGCGTTCCATCCCTGGGTTCAGCATATCCACTGGAGAGGGGCACAGCAACCCACTCCAGTGTTCTGGCCTGTGGAATCCCAGGGACAGAAGAGCCTGGTGGGCTGCAGGCCATGGGGTCACACAGAGCTGGACACAACTGAAGCAACTGAGTGCACGCAGACTACACATAGAAAACCAGCAAGGGAGAGGGGCTGATGCAAGGAGCGCCTCTTGTCTGGCAGCCCCTGTGTTTTGGATTGGTGTGGTCAAGTCCCCGAGCTGTGGAGGCAGCTGTGGACTGGGTGGCCCTTGGAGGTGGTTGGTAAATGACACAGAGCTGGCCCTGCAGGCAGTATTCACCTTTTCCTCTTGGGACGAGACAGAGGGCTCACTTCTCATTGCGCACCTCCAGTATCTGAGATTCCAAAGGAACTAGTGACACAGCTAATGCATTATTTTATCCGATTTCCCAAGGTGCACTTGCGGGTCTCAAAGACTCCTAGGGTGAGAGGTAGCCAGGCTCTTCTGGAGGGAACACCTGTGGTTTCTCTACTCCGTGAATGTGGTCCTTGGAGCCCCACTGTCCACAGGTCTACCTCCGACTTATCTTTTGGGTCTCAGCTTAATTGTCGTTCCTCCAGAAAGACTTTCCTCGTGTTGTAGGTCTGAGCTGGGTCACTCCTGGGCGTTCCTTCAGAACTTTCTAGATCCCCATCACTCATAGCACACTTGTTCATCATATTTATCTATACATCTGTCTTCTCCATGAGCCTCATTGAAGGCAGACAGGCATCAGTCTCATCAATAGCTTGATCCCTGGTAATGAGTAGCAGGTCAGATGCAAAATAGTAGCCCTACAGATATTTGCTAAAATTAAAAGATAAATGCTGAAAGAGTTCCTTGAAAGGTGGGTATAAGGCAGTGTTGAAATTCAGGCTATACTGGGAAGTTGAATGTTAGAATCATGGAATCTCTGAGTTAAAAAGAGATTTAGAACTGTCTGCGTGTTCCTGACCTACGGTGTGGACCTCCCAGCCGTACTGGCTGGCCATACTTGAGCAGCAGGTTTCACTTCTCTGAGCCTCTTCCTTTATCATAATTGGAGAAACTCTGCTTTCCTCAGAGTATTATGAAGATTATGTCAGCCAGTCAGAACAAATGATAGTGATGCCAAATAAATACTAGCTGGATTTTTGTTATTGTTTTTGTTACTGTAAATCCCACTTGCATTTTTGAATCCTCACTAATTGATACCACCAACTGAAAACTACCAACATACGCAATAGAGAGAACGATTGTCATTTTCCTGGAGACTCAATTTTGATTTGAATATCTGAAGCATCTAATTTTCGCTACTGGGAAAAAAAACACGCACACAAAACAAAAATGGTCCTTTGAGTGCGGTTTGACCCAAGAGCAGAAGGAAACGTGGCACAGGCAAGAAGGGTGCCCCGGGATCTCAGAAGGGAGTCTAGGTGAAGTGGCGGGGGGTGGGGTCCCTGTGTGTAGGCCCACTGCCACTCGCCCTCTAGGCTCAAAGCCACACAGTTTGAGAGCACACCCTGTGATCCTCTTTTATGTCATGACTACAGGCCACCACCACCCCAAACCCCAGGTTCACGGCAGCAGGGAGAGATTGCCAAGACAGTTTGTGTCTCATTCTCTCCCTGCACCATCGGCTCCCTCCCTGCACGAAGCCAGCATTTTGTGGGGCATCTTGTTCCACAAGCAGAGGCTGCAGATGGACGGGGTCTGCTCAAGGAGATAGCATCTCCTGCTAACTCTGCCGCTGGCGTCAGAATCTGAGCGATCAGTGACGGGGCCCGAGGCTGGATCAGGTCTCCAGGGCCCCTGCTTTCTGAGCCTGGGAGACAGCTGATGCGAGTAATCACCTCCGCTTTGTCTTCTTCGTCTCCTTCCTGCAGCGCCAGCGACTCTCTTGCATGGTTCAGGAGCTAATGGTAGGATTCTCTTTCTCTGAAGAGAGGTCAGGAGAGGCGTGCCAGGTGTTGCCACCTCAGGGATGCATACGCACACACTCCGCTTGGAACAGCAGGAAAAGGGGATGTTAGGGGCCCTCAGATGTGCGACTTCATCTGCGTCTGATGCTTTGTGCGTTTGGGTCTTGATGTTTGAGTTTCGAAGAGAAGCCCTGCCTTGGGTGGTACCTCCTGACTGTTGAGTATAGGCAGTTGACCTGAGTGTGGACATCCCAGATGTCGTGGCTGTTCATACTTGGGCAGAAGGCTTCACCTCTGAGCCTCCTGTATCAAAGTTGGAAAAGTCCTGTTTTCCTCAATTATGAAGATTAGGTCAACTGGTCAGAACCAGTGATCTCTTCTTCCCAGTAATTGTTAAGTACATAATTTTTGTTACAGTGACCCTTCAGGAATTCCGAGGGTGCTACATCCACGGGCACCCACAGCAAGGAAAGAAAAGAATCAGACATGGGTTAGATGGAATCCGTCTCAATCAGTTCCCCAAGGTGTGACCTTGAGCAAGGAGTGCAGGCTTTGCAGGACATGGTTTCCTCGGTGGTAAAGCTGGGATGAGACACTGGGCATGGCCGGGGCATCCCGAGGGCAGAGTCTTCTGTCTGGCTCGGCACCTGGTACACACCAAGCGTTCCATAAACAATAGCTCTCAATATACCCGGTGTCCGCAGCAACAGTGGAACCCCTCCCAGGGTTCGTAGGTCGAGTTTCTCGAGTGCCCACCACTGTGCCTTGCATACAGCAGGCAGTTATTAAATGCTGGCTGGTGTTATTATCCATAAGTTTACCAGGCACACAGCCTGACCGAAACATCATCATTAGACGTTTTCCCCCCACGGAGGACACGTGCATTGGAAAGTGTCATTGGGTATGACTGGGCCCTGTTCCCCTCACTTCCTCTTCCACCAAATGAAGTTTTGAGTGTAAATGTCTTATCCTTCCTGGAATTCAGTGTTTCCACTTATGGTCGATTTCAGTGTCTGAGGTTCTCAGCCAGATGGGTTCGTGATGACTGAAGCCTTCCCAGAGGAGGGTGATTTTTCACGTGAGACAGAAGCTGCCCCCACTGGGCTTGTGCTGTGGGCTGGTCTGGGAGGTTGTGGCCCTTTGTCATTTGAGAAGTCGGCTGCCCAGGTCACCTTAGGAAGGGGCTTCACCCACTGAGCCTTGTGATGCCCACTTCAAGGCCTGCTCTGATGCTTCCCTTTCAGCACCTTCCTGCTGCTCCTACACACGCTGGTGCAGACGGCGGCCAAGGGCAGGGCTAGTCGAGTCCTCCTCCTCTTCCGCTCCCCACCATGGAATCAGCGCAGCTCCGGGCACGCGGTGCGGCCCCTTGCAGGCGTTAGGGCGGGGCCTGCTTAGACACAGCCAAGGCCTGGCTTCTGATGCTGGAGGTCATGGGGGTGGGGGGGGTGCAGAATGGGGACAGTGAGGAGGGGGAGCAGTGAGTTGCCTCTGGCTTGTGTGGATTACCTTTTCTCTTAATTTCCATGTCTGTGTGCTCTGGTCAGATTTCTCATCATAAGGACAACAGAATCCTTTTATTGAGCCCTCACTTGATGCTGATTGGCAGCCAAGTCTTTAAAAATATTAATGTCTGTATCTTCCTTCCTTCCATCTACCCGGTCATCCATCCATCTACTCATCTTTCCTTGTATCCATCATCCTACTTAATCTTTCATCCCCAAACATCCCAGTGGTAAGTGGTGTGCATTTTCCAGATGGGTGGATGGAGGCTTAAGATACTCCCTTTCCTAAGTCGCACAGCTCCTAAGCAGTAGAGTGGGTTGGTCTTCTCACTAACTGTAGCCAATGTAGCTGTCTCTGCTGGGCCCACTCAACCAGCTGGTCTTTGGTCCTCCTCAGCTGCCCTTAGGCGAGTTGCTCTCTGTCTGTGTCTTGCCTTCTGATTGGTTATGGCAACAGGGGGAGGTGGGAGGAGACTAAGCCATGTCCTTTGTAACCTGTTAAAACCCTCCTCATACACTGGCAGGGAAAGGGAGTTAATTATGTTTTGTTGTTATAGCCTTTTGTAATGACTCAGGACCCCGTTGCCACAGTTCATGTGGGACAGGGGTAGGCAAGGATGGACAGGGTGTCCTTTTGACTGGAGTAGAGGCTGAATTAGGGCAGGTGGGCCTGTATGGGTTTGGAGGAGGTGGAGGAGGGAAGGTTACACTCCTCTGCCCCTGTGGACATCACTCCAGCATGGAAATCCGCTGGCTGTGGCCTCCTCAGGAAGGTTGTACAAAGTGTGAGTCGGGGCCCGCTTTCCCATTACAGCAGCCCGGGCCTATCTCTCCACAGCCTGCTGATAATCAGTAAATGAAATTCACCTTTCCCCAGTTCCTGAAAAGTGAAAGATGAGGGTTGAGTCACAGGGCAACTCTTAAGTGAGCACAGAAATTTCGAGCTGCACAGTCGGGGGAAATTATTTTATTTGGGTGAACACACTCAAGTTTGGCAGTTACCTGGAAGAAAATTAAGCCACTGATTGCAAGTTCAATTCTCTGGCCTTCTGAAGAAGGTAGATTGTAATCTTTAATTAATCTATCACTCACCCTGAAAAAAAAAAGTTCAGGGTGCCGGTTGCAGGGGAACATTCAAATCCCATTTATGTTGGCTGGCCAGGGCTGCGTCCATTGCGCAGACCACAGGATCCAGGCCCCACTGCCAGCACTGTGTCTTTACTTCTGTCGCATATTTTCAATGTCCCCGCAAGTCTGAGACCTCCGTGCAGGGTGCACGTGGAGGCCTGGCGTGTGCACTCTGGCCTGTGGTCCTCCCCGTCGTAATGAAGATGGAATGACTCTCAGGATGACCTTTCTGTGCCTTTGTCTGGAGCCGGCCCTTCTCTTTAACTAAACACCTTCCCAGCACACATGTGCTGAACTCTTGAACTGCCCATTCCCTTCCCAGCTTATTGCCGAAGCCGTAGTTTATCATCCCTTGCCTCCAAAGACTTTGTGCTGTTCCTGTGCTCGACACAGAGATAGAATTTTTCATAGCCCTTTACTAGTTATAAATCTGATTGTTAAGGGACCGGGTTAATCTTCTTTCTGTACCAGCGTCTGATTTTGAAACCCTGATTTAGGAGCGCTTTTCTGTCTGCCCCCTTCCTCCAGCGCAGGGTGGAACATGCAAAATATGTCACTTGATGGTGGAGGATTGTTTATTTCTGTTCATTTTGTCCTCAATAGTCCCTGAGAGATGCATTTGCAAACTTAGCCTGTTTTCTATGTTTTCTTCTGTTGCAGTTTCTTCCATTAGCTGAAAAAGACGCTCTGGACAGCGAGCAAAGCCGTGTCCTTTTGCTGGGGGGACTGGGCTGGGGCGAGGTGAACAGGTGGAGGAGTCTTGATGAGGAGGCAGTTTGGAGGCCACGGAAGCACCTCGAGACAGGAGTTGCATCTTCTGTTGCAAAACTTTTAGAGGAACGGCACCCCTTGCACCTCACGTCTGCCTGCATGCAGCCCCTTAACTGTGCGCTTTCGAAATTGTTTCATCTCTCCTCTGGCTTCTCAGGGTGTGTCACACGGTGTGTGCCCAGTGAATACGTGTTGACCCGAACATGGCTTTCAGGTTAATAATTCAGTGCAGACTCATGCAGCGCTCCGACTTGAGGACTCACGTTGAAGCCTCGGTGAGCCTCAAACTCCTGAAGGATTTTTGCAAAGATTAATTGAAATGAGTCACAGAAATACTCAGCCCTCTGCCTCTCTGCTCGTCATGTGACAAGCACTCTTGTCACAGAACCTGTTGTAATTCTAGAAAGAAAACTTAACACATTATTTAGGGGGAGAAATTACAGTGGAATTTTAAAGGGTTTGTTTCTCTTCTGGTAAGCAGCTCTGCACTGATAAGAAGTGGACACAGACTAAGTGCCAAATATTTAGTTAATTCTTGTTGACAGAAGTAGGACTTTAAGTCCAAAGACAGATACTTGCACGCATGATATCTGTACACACTGTACCTGCCGGGTCTCTCTGGGAAATCAAACTTCTGTACTTCACCAAAGCATGTTTTCCCTCTAGAGAGAGGCTGCTGGTAATTACGAATGCTAATGTCGGGGCGAGGTGCAACAGATGATCCAACACAGGCGATGACCCCCAGAGCGCTGATGCTTGTTGCTGAAACGTGTTTGTTTTCTTTATCTTGCTATTAATGCACCTCTGTTGAGCAGTCTGCTCTCTCATCATAGATAGGATCAGCTCCAGTGTAAGTTTATAACACCACACTTTGATTTAAATACATGCATTTCCTAATTCACAGAGGAACCAGAGACCAAATTGCCAACATCCGTTGGATCATCGAAAAAGCAAGAGAGTTCCAGAAAAACATCTACTTCTGTTTTATTGACTATGCCAAAGCCTTTGACTGTGTGGATTACAACAAACTGTGGAAAATTCTGAAAGAGTTGGGAATACCAGACCACCTGACCTGTCTCCTGAGAAATCTGTATGCAGGTCAAAAAGCAACAGAACTGGACATGAAACAACAGACTGGTTCCAATTTGGGAAAGGAGTACGTCAAGGCTGTATATTGTCACCCTGCTTATTTAACTTCTATTCAGAGTACATCATGAGAAATGCTGGGCTGGAAGAAGCCCAAGCTGGAGTCACGATTGCCGGGAGAAATATCAATCACCTCAGATATGCAGATGACACCACCCTTATGGCAGAAAGTGAAGAGGAACTAAAGAGCCTCTTGATGTAAGTGAAAGAGGAGAGTGAAAAAGTTGGCTTAAAACTCAGCATTCAGAAAACTAAAATCATGGCATCCAGTCCCATCACTTCATGGCAAATAGATGGGGAAACAATGAAAACAGTGACAGACTTTATTATCGGGGGCTCCAAAATCACTGCAGATGGTGACTGCAGCCATGAAATTAAAAGACCCTTGCTCCTTGGAAGAAAAGCTATGACCAACCTAGACAGCATATTAAAAAGCAAAGCCATCACTTTGCCAACAAAGATCTGTCTAGTTAGAGCTATGGTTTTTCCAGTAGTCATGTATGGATGTGAGAGTTGGACTGTAGAGAAAGCTGAGTGCCAAAGACTTGATGCTTTTGAGCTGTGGTGTTGGAGAAGACTCTTGAGAGTCCCTTACACTGCAAGGAGATCCAACCAGTCCATCCTCTAGGAAATCAGCCCTGAATATTCTTCGGAAGGACTGATGTTAGAGCTGAAACTCCAGTAGTTTGGCCATCTGATGTGAAGAACTGACTCACTGGAAAAGACCCTGATGCTGGGAAAGATTGAAGGCAGGAGAAGAAAGGGACGATAGAGGATAAGATGATTGGATGGCATCACTGACTCAATGGACATGAGTTTGAGGAACTCTGGGAGTTGGTGATGGACAGGGAGGCCTGGCGTGCTGCAGGCCATGGAGTCACAAAGATTCGGACATGACTGAGCGACTGAACTGACTGAATTGAGTAAATACACGTATAAACACCCACACGCCCTGAGCCACACAGCAGCCCAGTAAGTAGTGTGAACAGCCTGTTCCTGTTTCCACCAACACAAGTCCTGTCACTTCTGATCCGTGGTCAGTGTCTGAGGAAGTGACAGATTGATATATGCAGGCATGTTTGAACAAAAGGAGAAGCGTGTAACACACAGGGCTACTATCCTTTGGCAGGGAACCCTGGAAAAAAGAGTAACAGACCTAAGAGCCTTTTATATGCCCGTTGTGAACAGCGACCTTTTATTCATTTCAGCACAGCCTTGACTCTGAGCTTTGGTCTTGACTTTATAGTTGTATTGCCTGGGCCTTGGTTCTCCCGCAGATGTGTAATGTGTGGAGTTCAAACACATTTGCTGACTGCAAGTGTGTTAGTCCTTGATCATGGATGTAAGTGGCATCCATGAAAGCCACTGATGTGGGATGAAAGAACAAGAATGACTTTGGTTTTGGTTTACCAGAAAGGTGTCTTGCCAGTTGTTCATTCATGCTGACGTTCACTAACCGTGGAAAGTACCTTTGTTCACATCTGCATGTGATGACTCCTCTCCAGGTTCTGATTATTAAATCCGGCAGGAGCAGTGAGTTTCTGTGGGTTCCTGTGAACTCTCACTTATTTCATCCAGTGGAGAGTTTCCTAGGAATGTGGTACCCCACTATTACACAGTTGATCACTGTCGGCTGAGTTGGGGGGGTGAGTAGATAAAATTAATTTAGGCATTTGTAAGGCCTTTAAAAATACTCAAGAGAACGTAATATTGTTTGAGAACTTCAATTTAAGTGTAAAAAACAGTCAACAAAATTGCATGTACTGTCTAAACCTGCTTCCATTACAAGCACACACACACATTTCCTGGAGAAGGGAATGGCAACCCGCTCTAGCATTCTTGCCTGAAGAAGCCCATGAACAGAGGAGCCTGGCGGGCTACAGTCCATGGGTTCAGACAGAATCAGACATGACTGAATTCACTTAGCATGCATGCATGCACACATGTTGCTTTTATAATGTGGAAAATGAAAAGAAAAGCTTTTTGTTTCATTGTTAAGAATCGGCCAACGACTGGTGGGACTGTTTTTTTTTTTTCCACAGATTTGCCTTTTGCTTGAAGCCACTTACCAAGGAGCCTCTTTAAACGGGGGATAGAAAAAGTTTGAATTAGGTGGGTCCCAGCTATGCACCTAGGTTTAATCTTTGCAGTTTTTTCTAGAAGTAGTGCTTTCTAGAGCAGTCTCCTGATTCCCTTCATTGCTGAATGTTGAGGATGTGAGATGTAGGTCCTTTTTAGGCCCTCAATAAGTGATCCTGGCCAACAGAAAACTGGTAAAAGTGGTTTGAACAACAACAACCACAGCAAAATACATTATCTCACATGAAAAGAAGTCTGGAGGCCAAGCAGTTGCTGATTTGGTTAGTACAAGGGCTTCATCTCCGAGTCCCTGGGGGAGCTCTGACTTTCTTTTCTGCTTTCACCACACATTGGTTTATCCTCTTCGTCAGGTTTGCCTCATGGTCACAAAATGATTGCCCAGTCCCAGGCATCACTTGCAGACAAGCATGACCAGAGGCAGAAAGAGAGAGGAATGTGCTCGTCTTGTGCACCATCTAAAGGGTAAAGAACATCTTCCCAGATGCCTGTGCCAGTAGACCCTTCCTTGTGACACATGGACCAGAATGGTGGCTCACATCTGCCTGTGTCTCTGCAAGAAAAATGAGAGTACCACAGCTGTCTACCACAAGTCAAGACTCTTTCTTTGGGCCTGGGAGGGACCTCCGATTTTGTCAGCAAGGGTGAAGGCAGGAGTGATGGCTGTTGGACAGGCCGCCGGTAGCCTCTGCGGTCCTCTGTGGACCTCTATGGTGTCCATATTGCACCCAATCCCCTCCATGTGAGAAGGAGCCACCTTTTACCATCACCTCTAAGGGCCACAGCTTGGCCTTTGGAACTTGAATCTAGCACCTGCAGCAGAGGTCTGGACCTCGACTTGCAAACTTTGCAGTGTTTGCCTTGTCTTGTCTGAGTACTGTATTGAATGTACCCGGTCCTGAATGACCTGGAATAGAAAAATCTGGACCCAGGGGCAGTTCCAATTATGAAATCCTCAGTGATAATGGCGGCTTTAAGCCTGCGAGGCCAGACCTCTCCTTCTGTGCTCCCTGGGTTGTAGAAGGAACATCCATCCTGCAAACAGGAACCTGTCAGATGCCCTGGATATACTGACAATACATTGATGAGAATTGAATGCCTATAAATTGCGTAGCCCCCAGGGCCCAGGAGGTGCCCGGTCTCCCTGATTATGAATCAAAAACCCCTGTTTATTTGTATCAAGGACAGTTGATACTTTCATCGTCAATAAACTAGCATTTTAGCAGCCTGCCATAAATTTCTTGTCAAAGGAGAGATTATTATTAGAAGACTGTGATGAAAGATAATCTCCATCTCAACTTATTTAAACCTCCAGTAGTAGAGCTCGGAGGTTACTGCAGTAAGAAAAGGCTTGGGATCAGAAATCCATGTTTCCTGCTTTCAGGGGGAAAAAAAAGTGAATTAATTAACATTTTGACTGAGATCTGGCACAAGCTCTTTGCAGTGAATAAAAAATTGAGCTCTGAGAGCAGATATTTTGGTAAGGAAACAGAAAACCGGGACTAGTATTCTCTCTGATTTCAATTGTTAAACAGTAGATATCTTTCAGTAAGTGCTAACGTTTACTAATTTAATTATTAATAATGAAATTGACTCAATAATAACGTAACCACCATTTATGATTTATTGACAGCACTGTGGTGAACAAGTTGCCTCTCTTCTGATTTAATCTTCCCCACAGCCTTATTAAGTAGATGTCATCTCCAACTTATAAATGGCTCCTCATTAACAGACGAGGAAACCTTGGCTGAATAAAGTGACTGCCGGAGTCTCAAAGGTGTTGAGCGGCAGAACTGTAATACAAACACAGAACAGTGTGGCATCAAAGGCATTTTCTAATTTACCACAATACACACTGGGTTCAAATGAGATTATTAAGAATGAGATGACTTCTAGATTAAGGTGGTGACCTAAACAGGGATGCAGTTTTCATTTTCACTTTAAGGATTCTCTTGCTAAGCAAGCACCAAAGCATCGTCAGTGTGTGCTGACTCCCGAGAAGGCTGAGTCTCAGCTCCCCAGAACTGGACAGCGTGGTTTGATTAGGTGGTGACTTGCTTTCCACGAGCTGCATTCAGGCCCGGGGTGCCATTTGCAGGAGCCAGGAGGGCTGTTTGGTCTTAGGGACAGTCCAGGTGCCCGCTCAGGGATGCAGGAGCGCCATCAGCAGGGCTGAGGGAGGGGGCACTGGCTTGGAACATGCAGCCAGCAGACTCTGTGGGGCCCTGCATGGGGCGTTACTGGCAGCCAGTCCCCCCACGTGAGCGTCAACCTCCTCCTCGTGTCAGTTTCCAGAGCGCAGCCCCGCGCTCTGCTCCTGAAGAAACTGTTGCCACGTGCATGCCCACCGCGGCGTTCTGCTTGCGGCATGTCTGCCGACGGTTCCGTTCACCAGCCCCGTGAGCGGTTTGGCCGGCCTGACTCCCCCAGGCCTGCTGAGGGTAGGGGGAGCACCAGAGGTCCCAGCTGGCCATTCAGCAGCTCTCGACTGTGCCCTCTGCAACGAGCCCCGTGTTAGTGTGCAGAATACCACAGGCTGGCTGCCTTCAGCACTGCGAATTCGGTTCTTTGTGGCTTTGGAGGCTGGAAGTCCAAGACCGAGGTGCAGGCAGAGTTGGGTTCTCCCGAGACGACGCTCAGCTTGCAGGTGGTGGCCTTCTCGCTTTGTCTTCCTGCGGTCATCCCTCTGTGTGTTGGGTTCCCCCCTGCCCCAGCGTATATTCTCCTGATAAAGCTGCCAGTCCTGCTGGGTCAGAGTCCGTCCTTATGAGTCCATCCTCATTATGACCTGAATTACCTCTTTAAAGGGCCTCTCTTCACAGGCAGTCCCATTAGGGGTTAGGGCTTCCACATAGGAATCGGGGAGGGACGCAGTTCAGTCCTCAAACCCTCCATGCTGGACGTCAGGGATCTTGCGGTAGATCAGGAGGAACAGTCCATACCCTCCATCACTCTTCAAGAAAGACAGTTTTTTTAATCCCATAATTGAATAATTGCAAGATGGTTGAGGCTGTGACAAAGAATGTAAGGCTATAAACAGTATGTCTTACAGTAAACCACTCTCACCTTGGCTGCTGCCGCTAAGTCGCTTCAGTCGCGTCTGACTCTGTGTGACCCCACAGACGGCAGCCCACCAGGCTCCCCCGTCCCTGGGATTCTCCAGGCAAGAACACTGGAGTGGGTTGCCATTTCCTTCTCCAATGCATGAAAGTGAAAAGTGAAAGGGAAGTTGCTCAGTCATGTCCGACTCTATGTGACCCCCTTGGAGTACAGCCCACCAGGCTCCTCCGTCCATGGGATTTTCCAGGCAAGAGTACTGGAGTGGGTGCCATTGCCTTCTCCGCCCACCTTGTCTAGGGATAGAAAAGCCTTCCTGAGGAGGAGGCGAGGTTGGTATTAGGCAGGAAAGAGGGAAGCAGGCTGTCTGGTGGGAGAGGAGCCTGGGGCCAGGAGGAGAGAGAGCAGTCGGTGTGGTCAGGACTTTAAGGCATGGCCCTGCGTCCAGCAAGTCCCCATGCCTAGACAGCGGGGTCGAGAGAGTTCAAAAGAATACCAGATCCGCAGCTGCAGCGCTCTGTGATCCTGTCTAATGCTGCGGGAGTGCAGCACATTTGGTCAGAAGTCTGCGATTCTGTTGCTTACATCCTGTGTGTTGAAGCAAGAACTTGTCCAAACTTCTAGATCAAGAACTTCTGGATCAAGAACTTATTTTAAAAGCATCGATTCCTGGGTCCCCCTCTCCCCAGAGATTCTGACTGGACCCATCCAGGATGGGATCCAGGAGTCTGTGTGTTAGGCAAGCCCTTCTGGTCCTGTTGGTTGCGGGTGGTCCACAGAACACATTTTGAGAAAGTCTGATCTGCTTCAGCAAAGCATTGCCCGGAAAGGCTGGACATGATGACTTTTGCAGAGAATCACCAGCTCTGTTGGAGGATCCGCCTGATTCGGCCCACGGGCACGGGCCAGTCTAGTCCTTTTCGAGCCTTGCAGTGCAGACCCTGTAGTCAGTGCTTTGTGTATATCAGCCCTTTCCATTTAATACGGCACTCTGGCTGGAGAGGAGGCATAAAGACCCCTGCTTCACAGGCAAACAAAGCGAGGGACAGAGAGGCGAGGTGCGTTTCTCAGGTCGCACAGCCTGTGAGGGACAGAGGGCACCCAGAGCCCGGGTTTAAGCCCCGCTGCGATGCGTGTGCTCTTGCAGCACCGCGACAGCCCTGGCGCAGCTGCTGCTGATTGGTGTCCTGCGCCTCCGTTCCTCGTTCATTACGTGAGCCCGAAATGCTTGTGGAGAGGACCTGACTCGAACCGAGGGGTCACTGTTGGTTCTCTTCAGAACCCGGCAGCAGCCCTTGACCTCATCCCTAAGTTCTTCTTGCCATATAGTTTATGAATCTTCATCATTAAAATAAAAAGAAAAAAGTCCAGATGGCTTGGGGAAACAAGCGTGGATGACTCAGGGCAGAATCAGAATTTTCTAAATGATAGGCTTTTTAACCTAGTTTGCAACTCAATCCAAAAGCATTCTACCTCTAAATTTTAAAATAATGATGATAAAAATCGACATTATTTTAAAAATTGCTTAGTCAGCTCCTCAGAGCCTGCTGCGGCCTTGCTGGATGCACCCACCTTGTCACCTCCCGTCCCATCAGCTGCAGGTAGCCTCCCCAGGCACCGACGACGGGCCTGTTGACTCCAGATGGGTCTGCCTTTCATGCAGTGTTGCCCTGTCCGCCTGCCATGGAGACAACTGCAGGTCATTCCCATTTAATTAATTTCAGAAATGAAATGATTTTGCCCAATCACAGGAAGGCTGATGGGACTTATTGGAATGGTTCAGTTCTGGCATGTTGGTTCGAAAATAAACGCCTTCATTTCGATATTTGCCTTTTGGCTGCAGCCCGTAAACCCGTCACACCCCGTAACCTCATTAACATCCTGGCTTAATTGGCAGTTAATGTGAGTCCAGGTTTTATAAAACAGATTTTTCTCTCATCACGGCTCAGTTTTGTCCCCAGAATATACCCCTACATTGGCGTTTCCAACCGATAGACGGATCGGAGTGACATAACTTGTACTTTTAAACATAGTAGCTTTATCAGTGCCTTGATAACACATATTTGAAACAATTTTTAGAAGTTAGAGTAAAGTGAGAAAAATAAATCTTAGCTCCTTGGAGCATAATTGTGGCCCCGAGATTTGTGGAGGTGTGTTCTGTCTATAATTGGGACAGGTAGCCAGAATAAGAGAGGGGAGAGTGGAACCAGTTCAGAATCAGGCAGAATTAAAATCTACATGCTAATAGCTTTCCTGCCAGTCACCAGTAGAGTCATTCTTCACATCTCCGGTATATAAAGCTTATTTCACAATAAATTCCGGGGAGCGTTCAACCTGATTGAATCTGCTGCAAGCTCTGTTAATACATTTGTTCAAGTCACTTGCACTCAAAAGCTTTTTTCGGCAGAATATCACTTTTTTATATTATTCATGGTAATGCAATCCCCCCACCCTTTCATTCTTCAGAGTTTCCCATTAAGTCATGATACATGGTTCAGAGAAAGTTGGATTGACTGTTAGGCACACGACCTGGACTTCTGTGTATCTCCTTTTTGTCTGTCTCTCAGGTCGGTCCACTCCAGTACTCTTGCCTGGAAAAATCCCGTGGATAGAGAAGCGTGGTAGACCACAGTCCACGGGATCGCAAAGAGTCGGACACGAGTGAGCGACTTCACTCGTTCACTCAGATCGGTCACTTGGCAGCGGCAGGACACGGGGCCACCCCAGACCGTTTGATCGAAGAGCTCTTGTTAGGAGATTAGGCGGCTAATCTGTAAGCCAGCTAATGGAAATCATTCTGGGAGAGGAAATAAACCTGAGCAATATTAGCAGAATCACTACATGTTATAGGAATCAAGTACATCCTAAATGGCTTAATCCTGCAGTTTGAATTCTAAGTCTGGGGGGTAAAACGAACTTTTCAGATGACCTGGTTTCTCAATACATGCAACCTGTGTTGTGCAGAACACCTTTCTGAGATGGGGAGTCTTTAAAGCATCTTTCATTTGATCAGGCAAGGTAAACAAGGGCATAACAGATTAAAGGAAAAGGAAGGGAGAACTGAAATACTTTCCCCCCTTAATCAAGGAAAATACCTATGTTGAGAATACCTGACGCATGTTACGGAAGAAATATTTGTGGCTGAACTGAGTTAACCTGGTGTAGATCTCATTTTTATTTCAAAAAATAATGGTTGTGGGTCTTTAAGAATTCTTTGGCTTTCTCTTCTACCCTAACCCAAATTAATAATTCATTGATACTGTCATTAAAATATTCTTATTTGGCCATTCCATTTATAGTCAAAGGATGACAAAGCAGACACAAGGACTTCAGGGTCACAGAAACTAACTTTTGGTCTAGAACAGCATCTGAAGGCTTTGTTTATAAAGGGCCAGATAGTAACTATTTGTAACTTTTGTGGCCCTAAGGCATCCATAACAACTACCAAGCTGTGGTGTGTCATGGAAACAACTGTAGATAACATGTAAACAAATGGACGTGGCTTTGTGCCAATAAGACTTTATTTACAAAAACAAGCAGTGGGCTGGATTTGGCCTGTGCGTTGTCTGCTGAAAGCTGGAGCACATGTTTGAAATAAATAGTTTCAAAAATCTTTGTTTTTATTTTTTTAATTTTTATGGTCTAAGAACACATTTTCAACTATGGATAAGTGCTCATCTTTTCAGTTTTTGTTTCTTTCTGACATCACTGGAGGCCCTGGCTTTGGAATTTCTTGTTAACCCTGGAACTTCTTGTTAGATGCCCTACCCATTGAATCTGTGGGGAATGGCAGCAGGTCTGGAATGACTGGATTTGAGGGCAGGGACCAGTTTGGAGATGATATTTTTCGTACTTGGGCAACTTGGGGGGAAAGTTTAGAGTTTGGAGTGAGAGTTAGGAAGAAAAAGGCTAGGGGCCGACATCATTTTATTTTTTAAGAAATAAGAGAAAAGGTAGTAGGGGGAGATGATTTACTCTCTCACCTAGCGGGAGGCTCAGCGTGAATTGATGAGTGTGTTATTAGGATGTTACAAAGCCTTTTGAGGACAGATATTGCATCATTAGGATTCCGAATAGCAGGCAGAATGTTTCATGATTCAGATACTAAGAAACTGTGCTCTTGGTTTTGGAAGAAACCTAAGGAAAACAGAGTGTGCCCAGGGTTTTTCCTGGGTATTATTTATGTGGCTTGCCTTCAGTATTAGCGCCTGAGTTATCTCAGCAGAAGGGGACTCGTGGTCATTTGAACTCATATTTATTTGTGTTCTCCTTAAAATGTTAACCCTGAAATTGACCCAGGGTAGTAAGGACCTGGGCGAGCAGCTGCCCACTCTCTCGGAGGCAGGGCTATCCATCAGACTGCCGCTGCTACTGCCGTGGTCCCAGGAGGCAGGGCTCAGGTGGTCGGTTCCTGTCCTCTTTCCAAGGAGAGGAGTGTCCTAGAGTTAGATGAGTGTGCTGGGTAGCCATTTGCTTCCCGCAGCTCTGCCCTGAATGGTGAACGCCAAAAGCATGAGATGGGCGCCGGCCTCCGCTCTCCCTGAGAAGCACTCAGTGCCCCAGCCTCCCACGACGCACCCCTGAAAAAGCAGGCTCTGTCGTCTTCCATCGACTTTGCTTTTCTTTCCCCCGAGGTGGGCGGATGTGATCGCGGTTCCATTTTACAATCGAGATAAAAAGCAGAAACCCTTTCACCTTTCCCGTTCCTAGGCTGAGCGCCCAGGCAGATGTTGCAGTCATGTGGTTCCCAGTCAGCAGAACCACCCGCTTTTGCACCCAGAAAGCATGGGGGTTTGGAAACTGAATGGGCGAGGGTTCTGGGCTGTTAACAGGACCAGCTTTTACTAGGGGGCCAGCCATCCTTGGCTTTCTACCAGGCTTAATCCTTAGGCAGCCCCGGGGGCTCCCTCTGGGAGGGAAGTGATGTAGAGGGCACTGGTAGGGGGCCCAAAGACCAGGGCACTCCTTACAGGCACGTGGGATTTCACATGTAAATGTGGCCTCCAGTTAAACCTGGATTTGCTTAACCCTGTCCCACCTGTCCCCCACCCCACTCTGCCATCCGCTCGAAGTGGGTCAGACTGCAGTGCTGTTGAGATGAAGCCGCATAGCACCCTGTAAACTGTCATCTGACTTACACAGACCCATCTGCCTGCATAGGGGGCATTGTATTTGGGATCCAGGGCGCATCTGTATCCTCTGTGGTGTCTGAATCTTAATAAACAAAAGCACCCAGAGGGATTTAAAAGGGACTAGCAGGATTCTATTTATAGTCTGATACCATTTCACAATCCAGCCCCGCCTTGGGTGTTTACCATCATCCATGCAAGGAAATTAACTTCTCTGCTAGCTTCCTAAGTGGAGAAGGCAGTGGCACCCCACTCCAGTACTCTTGCCTGGAAAATCCCAGGGACGGAGGAGCCTGGAAGGCTGCAGTTCATGGGGTCGCTGAGGGTTGGACATGACTGAGCGACTTCACTTTCACTTTTCACTTTTATGCGTTGGAGAAGGAAATGGCAACCCACTCCAGTGTTCCTGCCTGGAGAATCCCAGGGACGGGGGAGCCTGGTGGGCTGCCGTCTATGGGGTTGCACAGAGTCGGACATGACTGTAGTGACTTAGCAGCAACTTCCTAAGTAAGGCAGCCATGGTCAGCGAGGCAGCTGGGAGGGCCTGGGAGCCCACTGGACACTGAGCGCTGGACGGCAGGTCCCGGTTCCTGTTAGGAATTCCTGCACACCCAGTACTCCTGTGTGTCACCACCCAGAGGGGAAGAAGGTTTCTTCTATAGCTCTGATAATTGTTCCCCTTCAAAAAGAAAAGTGGGTTTTAACTGTCATTTGCTCACTTTTTAGTCCTTTCCTTTTTCCTTTCTTCCTGTTTCAGTAAATTTTATTTTCATCTAGATATAGAGATCAGGAGACAGCTACCCTTGAAAAGATGGTTTCGTGTACTCACAGATCTCAAGCAAGAGGGCCCAGGCCGTGCCATGGGGGGTTGCCTGGGAGGCATGGCACTGGTCAGAAGGCAGAGGCTGGGCTTGAGGGGGTGGTGGGCAGGAGTCTTTCCTGTGGGGTCTGCAGGAAGGAGCCGGCGAGGCAGGGCAAGCAGTTTTGGGATTGACTGATGTGCATGCCTCTGCAGGCTCTGGGCTGTATGGACTGCCCTTGGGTGTTTGGAGCTGGCTTCAGGGTGGTGGGGCAGGGAGTGTGAGAGTCTAGAGCTGGGGCTATGGGGGCGTGGAGTCGGGAGGGGCTGGCTTGCATTTGAAAGGGGAGCTTCCAGATGGGTTGTTTGTTTCCTGCCCCTCTAAATTGACTAACCCTGGAAGGCCAAAGATCCTTAAGACAGTCTTGTTTGATCTTAAAATCATGACCCTGAATGGAATGTAGGACCGCAGAGGCGACCTACAGCTGTCCTCCATCCAGCCCCTGCGGATTTAATTATTCAGCTGACTTCTCTGGGGAAGAGAGCTGCAGATTTGACAGCTCCCAGAAGCCCACTGTCTCCCACAGCTCATGACCCTGCATGGCGGCCCCCAACTTACCCGATCAGGGAGAGGCCGTGTGCCTTTCACAGGAGGTGTGGTCCTCACCCAGGAGCTCCTTTGCTGTGCAGGCAGCCTGCTCCCCACGAAGCAGTGGTGAAGAAAGGGGCCGGGGTGCCCGAGGGGCCTGGCCGGTGGCTTGAGGCTCCCTCACCACTTGGGGTCCCCAGGAAGGCGGAGGCCACAGCAGGAGCGAAGGGTAGTTTCAGTGGCTTTCATCCATCCATCCATCCTTCATTCCTTCCTGCTTGCCTCCCTCCCTTCTTAATAATATTTAATTAAAGGGATAGTTAATACTATGAGCTTGCAAAACAGGAAAAGAAAATCCCTCTGGCCTCTTAAAATCCTCGAGAGACAGGCATGTTTTTCAGTTTAAGCATATACTCTCCTGCCCTGTCTGGGGGAAAGTTACATTTTTTTTTCTTCACATGAGGCAGAGGAGAGTCTTATCATGAGACTTGTGTGGAGCAGGGCTCTCATGGGGTCAGGGCCCCGGGAACAGCCAGGAATTTCTGTGATGGAGCAGTCTGTTCCCATACCCACAGCGATTCATTTATCTTGGACCCAATCTGAACTGCACTGGCGTGACGGCACAATTACAAAGTGTCTACAAGGGAAAGGGTACCTGAAATCAATTGAAGTAGATTTTCAGTGGGCGCATGGGGGTCACCATTGTCCCCCCACGAGCCTCTGTCCACGCTTCGGAAAGAACTGAGCTAAGTATATATTAGTGTGATTTTGCATGGCACCAGTTTTTATTTGTTTTCCCAGGGAGCGGAGACAAAATCTCAAACACCCTGGAATAAAGCCAGACGAGGAAGGGAGTTGTCCTGAGGCAGGGGTGAGGGGTGGGGGGAGGTGGGAAGAATCCCAGGTGCTGTGTCTCATACTTTTTGGAAGCCGGGTATTAGGTTTAGATTCTGCCTCTTTCTGAACACCTAGCCTTGTTACAGAAGGATGCACAAACTCCTGTTCTTTTATTATTGAGGTGCAGTTGCTGTTCGATGTTATGTAAGTTACAGGTGTGCAGTATAGTGATCCACAGTCTTTAAAGGCCGGTGCTCAGTCATGTCCGGCTTTCTGTGACCCCATGGACTGTAGCCCGCAAGACTCCTCTATCCATGGCATTTTCCAGGCAAGAGTACTGGAGTGCGTTGCCATTTCCTAATTGAGGGGATCTTCCAGACTCAGGCATCATGTTTCTCGTGTCCCCTTGCACTGGCAGGCGGATTCTTTACCACTGTGACCCCATGGACTGTAGCCCGCAAGACTCCTCTATCCATGGCATTTTCCAGGCAAGAGTACTGGAGTGCGTTGCCATTTCCTAATTGAGGGGATCTTCCAGACTCAGGCATCATGTTTCTCGTGTCCCCTTGCACTGGCAGGCGGATTCTTTACCACTGCCCGACCTGGGAAGTCCTTTTAAAGGCTATACTCCACTCAGAGGTATTATAAAATATTGGCTGTATTCCCCATGTTGGACAATATATCCTTGTAGCTTATGTGATACCCTGTAGTTTGTGCCTCTTCATCCCCCACCCATACCGTCCCTTCCGCTCCCCCCCACTGGTAACCGCTGGCTCGCTACGTCTATACGCCTCCTTTTATGTTGTTATACCCACTAGTTGGTGTGTGTTTTCCTGAGAACTCCACATACAAGCGACACCCTGCAGCGTTTGTCTTTCTCTATCTGACTTACTTTCAGTATTGTTTTTAATTCTTTACTTTGAGGTGGTAGCTCCCTATCTGCCATCACATAGAGATCTGGAAGCAAAAGAGTACTTGTGATGTGCAAAGCCCAATTCCAGCTTTAGTGATTTGTTTCCCCCACCTTGACTTTCAGTTCAGTTCAGGTCAGTCGCTCAGTCGTGTCCGACTCTCTGCGACCCCATGAATCGCAGCACGCCAGGCCTCCCTGTCCATCACCATCTCCCGGAGTTCACTCAGACTCACGTCCATCGAGTCCGTGATGCCATCCAGCCATCTCATCCTCAGTCGTCCCCTTCTCCTCCTGCCCCTAATCCCTCCCAGCATCAGAGTCTTTTCCAGTGAGTCAACTCTTCGCATGAGGTGGCCAAAGTACTGGAGTTTCAGCTTTAGCATCATTCCTTCCAAAGAACTCCCAGGGCTGATCTCCTTCAGAATGGACTGGTTGGATCTCCTTGCAGTCCAAGGGACTCTCAAGAGTCTTCTCCAACACCACAGTTCAAAAGCATCGATTCTTCGGCGCTCAGCTTTCTTCACAGTCCAACTTTCACATCCATACATGACCACAGGAAAAACCATAGCCTTGACTAGGCGGACCTTAGTCGGCAAAGTAATGTCTCTGCTTTTGAATATACTATCCAGGTTGGTCATAACTTTTCTTCCAAGGAGTAAGCGTCTTTTAATTTCATGGCTGCAGTCACCATCTGCAGTGATTTTGGAGCCCAAAAAAATAAAGTCTGACACTGTTTCCACTGTTTCCCCATCTATTTCCCATGAAGTGATGGGACCGGATGCCATGATCTTCGTTTTCTGAATGTTGAGCTTTAAGCCAACTTTTTCGCTCTCCTCCTTCACTTTCATCAAGAGGCTTTTTAGCTCCTCCTCACTTTCTGCCATAAGGGTGGTGTCATCAGCATATCTGAGGTTATTGATATTTCTCCCGGCAATCTTGATTCCAGCTTGTGTTTCTTCCAGTCCAGCGTTTCTCATGATGTACTCTGCATATAAGTTAAATAAGCAGGGAGACAATATACAGCCTTGACGTACTCCTTTTCCTATTTGGAACCAGTCTGTTGTTCCATGTCCAGTTCTAACTGTTGCTTCCTGACCTGCATACAGATTTCTCAAGAGGCAGGTTAGGTGGTCTGGTATTCCCATCTCTTTCAGAATTTTCCACAGTTTATTGTGATCCACACAGTCAAAGGCTTTGGCATAGTCAATAAAGCAGAAATAGATGTTTTTCTGGAACTCTCTTGCTTTTTCCATGATCCAGCGGATGTTGGCAATTTGATCTCTGGTTCCTCTGCCTGTTCTAAAACCAGCTTGAACATCAGGGAGTTCACGGTTCACATATTGCTGAAGCCTGGCTTGGAGAATTTTGAGCATTACTTTACTAGCGTGTGAGATGAGTGCAATTGTGCGGTAGTTTGAGCATTCTTTGGCATTGCCTTTCTTTGGAATTGGAATGAAAACTGACCTTTTCCAGTCCTGTGGCCACTGCTGAGTTTTCCAAATTTGCTGGCATATTGAGTGCAGCACTTTCACAGCATCATCTTCCAGGATTTGAAACAGCTCAACTGGAATTCCATCACCTCCACTAGCTTTGTTCTTAGTGATGCTTTCTAAGGCCCACTTGACTTCACATTCCAAGATGTCTGGCTCTAGATTAGTGATCACATCCTCATGATTATCTGGGTCGTGAAGATCTTTTCTGTACAGTTCTTCTGTGTATTCTTGCCACCTCTTCTTAATATCTTCTGCTTCTGTTAGGTCCATACCATTTCTATCCTTTATCGAGCCCATCTTTGCATGAAATGTTCCCTTGGTATCTCCAATTCTCTTGAAGAGATCTCTAGTCTTTCCCATTCTGTTGTTTTCCTCTATCTCTTTGCATTGATTGCTGAAGAAGGCTTTCTTATCTCTTCTTGCTATTCTTTGGAACTCTGCATTCAGATGCTTATATCTTTTCTTTTCTCCTTTGCTTTTCGCCTCTCTTCTTTTCAGTGCTATTTGTAAGGCTTCTCCAGACAGCCATTTTGCTTTTTTGCATTTCTTTTCCATGGGGATGGTCTTGATCCCTGTCTCCTGTACAATGTCACGAACCTCATTCCATAGTTCATCAGGCACTCTATCTAACACCGTCTTCCAACAACACAAGAGAAGACTCTACACATGGACATCACCATATGGTCAACACCGAAATCAGATTGATTATATTCTATGCAGCCAAAGATGGAGAAGCTCTATACAGTCAACAAAAACAAGACCAGGAGCTGACTGTGGCTCAGATCATGAACTCCTTATTACCAAATTCAGACTTAAATTGAAGAAAGTAGGAAAACCGCTAGTCCATCCAGTTATGACCTAAATCAAATCCCTTATGAGTTTCAGTAGTACTTCTGAACTCCATGTTGTCCCATTTCCTTGGCCAATGCCTGCCGGGCACTGGCTGTGCACACGCCCTGTTCTGTATGTCAGGGTCCAGCAGGAAGCCAGGGGAGGGCTCTTTGCCCTTCAGTCTTGGGGTGCTGGAGCCCTGGGACTCTGGGTCATTGAGCTAGCCGGCCTTGGCGCTCCCAGTCCCAGATCTGAGTAGGCAATCCTTGTATGTGTAGCTGCTTCTGCCTAGAGTGTTCCTTTTTCCTTCTCCAGACTAGCTTTGACTCCCAGAAGCCTGGCCTGAACCATGACTCTCCCCACCGCCCGCCCCCCGCAACACACACAGACTTTGAGTGTGTGGAGGGTGCTTCTCCATTGGTCCGATAACACCCTCTATGACCACAGTCTCACTCTGGCCGTCTGGCCTCTGCGGGCCACCCCAGACTGTCCTTCCCGTAATGATCAGGACTTGGTTGCTCATGGCCACATTCTGGGCATCCAGGCAAGATCTGGCTCCCGGGGGAAAGGACACTTGATTCTGTCTGCCTGGAGCCTCCCTGGGGGAGGGCCAGTGGTGACAAAAGATGAGCCGGAAAGGGGAAACAAGGCGGAAGACCGAGGTGCCTCGGGCATCCCAGCGGTATTCCGAATTTGACCTTCACTACCCTGCAAAGCCCTGGGAGGCCCACGGGGATCTTGGTACCCGGCACATAACAAGGGGACTGAGTGTGCAGCCAGGAGTCCTCCAGCTTCAGTGAGCAGGATGGATTTGCAGGACTGGAGCAGAGGGTCTCTCGGAGGAGTTGTGGCAAGACTTCATGGAGGGCAAAGTCTGGGAGGGATGGAGAAATAAGATGTGGCTACTGGTGTGAGTGTAGTGAGGCAGGTAGATGACAGTCTGCTATGGGGAGGGGGTAGGCAAGGCATTACCTAGCCAAGGAGTTTATAGACACAACTACTTCACTTTTGCCCGCCTCCCTCCAGCATCACCTACATCACCTTGGCAATACAGCCTGTTATTATAATAGAAGCACTGGCTTCCAGCACAGCCTGGGTTTTTAGTGGGCGTATATTGTTGTGTAATCCACGTGGATTTTCTTTGCCTTTCTTTCTCTTCTTTTCAACCGGCCTCCTCAAGGGAAACCTCCTTCCCCCAGTAGCTTCTCGGGTCGAGTGTTCTAACTGATGACGCGCCTGGTGTGAATGTGTCGCCGAAACGGACAGGAGCATCCTCAGCCCATTCATCTTTCAGATCCCCCAGCGGACCGGTGCAAAACCACCACTGCCATCCTTTTTTTCCCCCCTCCCCTAATTTCCTACTTTACCTCAATTTATGGCTTGGCTCAAAATCTGTAGCAGCACGCCCAGGTCCCCTGCTTCCTCCTCAACCTACATTTTTCTGTTTTGTCTGAAATAGCCAGGGTCTCAAGAGTTTGCTGTCAAACTGCTTCAGAGAAATTAGTAACCTTGAGGGGTTCCCATCTTGCACTGTGTGATTTTGGCTACAAGAAGAAATTTACGGGCTGCTCTTGTTTGTTCTTTCCAGCTCTGAAGTTTGGGGGACTGTATGCATGATACTTGGTAGAAAGTGCCCACGGCGGCGCTTTTCTCCATGTGGCTTGTTCAAAGAAGTCAGTGCCACCCCAGCCAGGGGCCTTCTGTCAAAGACATTCCAAATGCTGTCTGGTCTGGAATTTGTTTCACTCGACTCTGTGTAGGACATGGCATAGAAAAATGATTTCAGTCGCTGCTGGTCTAGATTCACAGGCTCCAATATCGTACTGCTATCCTGAGTAATACCACTGAGAAGTATTGTTTTGGAATTACTAAAGAATTACCCCCTGACACCTCCATTCACCCCAGCTGTCGGCAGAACCCAGCCCCTTGTGGTTGTGAGTCTGGGGCCTCCATCTCTGTCAGCTGCTGCCTTTCCTGACTCCCAGGAGCACCCCCCAGTCCTGCCACAGGGCTCCCTCCATCCCCAAAGTCACTGTCAGAGCCTGTCCTGTGCACCGAATCCTCCTCATGTTTCGAGTCTCTCTGCCTGTCCTTGAGCTGACATCTAGACCTGTATTTAAAGGGCTCATCCCAGGAGCAGAGCCTCCTTATCTGAAGGTCAGCTGCTTTGGAGGCTTAATTAACATCTGCAAAGTCCCTTCCCAGCTGTACCTAGACTAGTGATTCACTGTATCACTGCGAAAGGCCAGATGTGCACCAGGGCTGGGAATCTTGGGTTGGGAACACACACGTTCACTATTCTACCACCAAAGCCAATTTATTTATTTGTTTTAATAATAGAAAACAAAGCCTAGGTCTTTTCAGAGAGATTTTCAGAGGCAGAAGGTTTAGGACGGATAGAATGCACAGAGATAGGCACTTAGGTAGAGCCTTCTGGAGAGGTTCAGAGGTTGGGTCGTGGGCAGTGGTGCCCCTCCGCCTGGCTCCCACCTGGGAGGATGGGGTCAGGAGAGGGGCTTACGTCCCCTCGGACTGGACTAAGTGGAAGCAGTCCGATCCCTCCTCTGACCTGGCTCACCTTGTCACGCTCCCTGTGCCTCAGGGTCCCCACCCAGGAGCTGTCAGCATTCAGGATTCCTAAGATGGTGATGCAGCGATCAGCAGACGTTCAGTTGTTAGACCTGCTCAGGTATACAGTCGGCGCTCAGCACATGTCCCTCCCCCTGCCCTTCCCTCTGGATGGAGTCCTCTGGTCAGATCAGGTGGTAAAAGCCAGCTTTAATGCAGGTGCTCTGGAAATTGCAAACTTCTCACGTTTTCCCGTGGTGGATGTCCAGGAGGCAGAGGAGAGAAATGCGGGCCTTGAGGAGCCTGGGGGTGTTGCCCCAAGCTTCCCCTGCCTTGTCCTCCAACAAAATTCCTTGAAGTCTCACCCCCCGCCCCACACATTCTGTATTGTGCTCCTTATCTAGCTGTGTCCTATTAGTGTAAGAACTAGGATTTTAATGACCCACTTGATCCATTTACTTCCCCCTACCCCATCCCCCGGGATGTGTGTTTCCTTCCTGTTGCTTTTCGGGCCTTAGGGCCGGGCCGAGGCCTGCGGACACCCTGGGTGACGTTGGAGGAGGCGTCCCCTCCGGGTTCGGGCAGCCCCAGCCTGCACCCACTGCACCCCAGCGTGCGTCACTGCCAGCCCTGCTTGCCCCGCACACTGCAGTCAGAGAAGCAGGTCTTGGTCAGGCCGCCGTGCCGGGCCGAAGCCTGCCTGCGGGCCACTGCGCCCAGGACCAGGCACCAGTGCCTCTCAAAGGGAACGGAGGCCTGCTGACCACACGCCACAGCCCCGACACTGCGGAGGCCCCGGCGGACGGGAGTGACAGGCTCTCAGATATCGTCACGGGAAAGCACGTGTCTGCCCCGTGGACAGAGGCTTCCGGCCCCTAAGCTTCCAGCCTGGAGAGATGCCAGATAAGGAGATGATCCCCAGTCGGTTAATTACATGGGCAGACGCCACCCACCAGCCCCACTCCTCACCCCACCCTGGGCCGCACAGAATCCTGTGAAAAGGATTACAGATGTTCTTTTTCTTCCCCCCTTTTTATCCTTCCCCCTATCTTTCTTTCTTTGCACCCATGGCACTCTGCACTTCAAGCTAAATATAATGTATCTGATTTCCCATCATACATACTAATCAGGTTTGAAAGTTGTCTTGTGCGGTTTGAAAAAGCTAGCCAAGAGCAGTGTGATCTCTCAGAAAGGATGTCTGCAATCACGATGATTACATGGGAAAATAAATCACAATTTATATGGCTGAAAATGTCCCTCGCAGAACATTCTGCCAATCCTTTCCTTTCAGTCTATTTTCCTGAGAATGGGTAAGTGCTGCCCTCCTGAAACTTGCCTTTTAAAATATTTTTTTATTTATTTCTTTTGAATGCTCTGAATATCATTGAAGCAGTTGCAGTTTGGGGGCCATGGGAGATGGTTCAAGAATGCAACTGACAAGCAGCAGTGCCCCCCAAAATGAACAATACCAACATAGAAGAGAGAGTCCAAAGATACTATATATAGGATACATGCTCACGTATGTGTGAATTATACACACACACATGCACGCACATGCTCTGTTTTTGTTTTTGTTTTTTTTTCCCCCTATTATATGAAGACTTACAGACTTTTGGAATCAAGAAAATTCAGGGAGCCATCTCTCTTCTGCCCACCTGCCCTTGGGCTAAATGATAGTAAATTATCCGAGAAAATTGACTTGTTATCTGATCCGAATAATACCCTTTGAAATTAGAAGCTGTCTCTGAGTGTGTCCTGGTTGACAGATATGATGTCCACAGATGCCAACAGTTCATTCCTGAGGCGGATTGTAAACACGACCTCGATTCCTTCCGCTCCTCCCACACACTTGTGCCCCTGCCTGTGATGCCTTAAACCTCCCTTCACAAGGCAGCGTTAGGCCTTCCTTGGTGGCCCAGTGGATAAGACTCTGCCTGCCGAGGCAGGAGACCCGAGTCCGGTCCCTGGTTCAAGGGAAATCGCACATGCCATGGAGCAGCTAAGCCAATGCAGGACAACCGCTGAGCTTGTGCTCTGGAGCCCGGGAGCCGCTGCTGGGCGCACGTGCCGCAGCCGGTGAAGCCTGCACGCCCCGGGGCCCATGCCCTGCAGCAGCTGTGGAAGCCGGAGCCCCGCGACTCGAGAGGAGCCCCGCTCGCCACAGAGAAAAGCCTGCGCAGCAGTGAAGACCCAGCACAACTGAAAATAAATAAATAACAAATAAAATTAATTTAAAAACAAAACATAAAACACGGCAGAGTCAGCGTCTTCACCCCTTGAATCAGCAGGCCTCCCAGAACCTGCTTTGGCCTTGGGGCACTTGTAAACAAGGACACAACCAGAGGCTTGCAAAGTGTTTCCGCATCAGTACTCGCCTGCTCGCTGCTCTGGAACCTTCCACTGCTGGGCTCATGCAAGCCCAGGCTGGCCTGCTGGGTGGCGAGAGACACAGCCACATGGCAGCCACCTGGCCCTGACTGCGAGCCAGCAACCCCGGGTCAACACGGCCTCGCTCACAGCCGAGCTTTGCCCAAATTGCCGACTCATCAAATCAGGGGCTAAAGAGAAGCTGCTGTTGTTTTTTAACCACACCTTTGGAGGATGCTTGTTTGCATGAGAAAAGTCAACGTGCTTTTCCTATGAGAAAAGAAACTGTACTTACGAATTTGACTCTTCACAGGGTATTGTAAAGCACAATGGATCGTAATCTGTCCTTTTCCGCAGCTGTGGGCCTAGTACGTGAGAGAAGTCGAGGAGTTGGTGAGTGAAGTCCTGCTGATGCCTTGAAGCGAGTGTGTTCTATCGCAGGAAGCATGACCGTTCCATGGAGGAATTATGGGCTCGGTGGGTATTCAGGAAGCGGAGAATCATTGCATACCTTGTCCATCCCTCACAGGGGTCACGTACGAGGGTCCAAGGGAAGGGGCATGGAGTGGGTGTTAGCACTCCACCTCCTTTGACCCCTTCCCCTTCCTTCCTAGGAGCACACACCTCTTGGGATGTGGTCTCTGAGTAGTGGTGGTGGTAACGGCATTGATAATGTCATGCTGCTGCTGCTATGTCGCTTCAGTCGTGTCTGACTCTGTGACCCCATAGACGGCAGCCCACCGGGCTACCCCATCCCTGGGATTCTCCAGGCAAAAACACTGGAGTGGGTTGTCATTTCCTTCTCCAGTGCATGAAAGTGAAAAGTGAAACTGAAGTCGCTCAGTCACATCTGACCTCTAGCAACCCCATGGACTGCAGCCCACCAGGCTCCTCCGTCCACGGGATTTACCAGGCAAGAGCACTGGGGTGGGTGCCATCGCCTTCTCTTGGTAGTGTCATATTGGGCATTAAAATCAGAGGAGCTCCCAGAATGCTCATAGGAAAACTCACATTTACTGTGGTTCTTCTGTGCACCAGGCGCTCAGCTACATTTAGACACTCGTTCTTCACCTCTCCCACCCAGGAGGTAGGTGAGCTCACCGTCCCCGGTTTCTCATGAAGAAACTGAGGTTTTGAGAGGGATGCTCCCCAGCCCCACCTCCGTGATAGACAGCAGCTGAAGTCCCCATCTCCTGACCCCTGTCTTCTGCCAAGAAGTGGGGTTAGTTTTGTGCTCAAAAGTCCCCATGCTCAGCCCTGATGTTGTTTGGAAGGGTGGCCTTTGCTGCAAAACTGGGGTGCCCCTCGCTGACCATGGAATCTTCCACGTGGCCCACACCTTCTCCATGGCTGAGTCAAGGGGAAGGAAAAACAGGAGAGTTCTGCAGGCACGCTTGCACGGCGGGGGTCTCACCCGGGGCCCGTTACGAGGCTGGAGTGACAGAGAGTGACCGCCTGTGGCTCATCTGTGTCTAATGGGACAGAAACGAGTACCCATGCCTTTCTCCCCGGTGGCTCGTCTGGGGCCCTTCGAGGCTTGTGAATCTTAGCGTATAATGGAGTCTTAACCTCAGCACCGTTCACCATGCAGGGATTGTGGGCGGCAGGAGCCTCTGTCTTATTTACGAGCCATCCGTGGGAGACGCACTCAGGGTGGATGCTCACCATCGTATTAATCAGCGCAGAATTCTGAAGTGTGCAGTAATGCATGTGACCAGATGGTCCTAAAACAGGCCACTCTGTCCCAAGCTCGTCCTCTGAAAAGCCCCCCTAAAGAACATCGACTGCACATAATAACTGCCTTGAGCAGGGCCATAATTTTAGAAAATGTATGAGGCGCGGGATGAACACGAGGGAGGAAAATGGTTCCCACTTATCATGACATTGTCCCTCCAAATGCCTGCTCTGGAAAAAAAACAAAACAAAACAATCCTCCCCATGCAAGGAAGCATGGCAGTACTTAGTCCATTTAGAATCCCTGTGACTTATTACCTTGAAATTGCCAACCACTGCCTTCTAAGTTATATAGTAAAGCGTTAAGCGTAGGCTTCCGACTTCTTAAACTCCAGAAACAATTGGCTGTTAGTGACCTGTCACCGTCTTCCCACTAGCTTTCTGCTTTTGCCTTGCAAGTGTAAAGGGCTATCCCTAGAAGGGTCTAATCATCTTAACGCTCCCGTATTTACACTTGAGGTCTTATTATCCTCCCCTTAGCTGTGTAAACAGATGAATAACCTGTTTGGGACTTACCAGATGGTGCTTGCTACAGACTCCAGGAGGTGGGAGGGGGTTCTGTGTGAGCCTCTCAGGTAGCTTCCTTACGGGGAGGGGAACTCCTCCCAGAGGAGCCACGGAATAGGCAGCTTTGTCAGAGGAGCCCTCAGGTTTGCAAACCATTGTTTAAAATTACAGGAGAACTTGGGACATTTTAAGAAGGAATCTTGTGTGCAGAAATGCGATTTTCCTCAGGCAAATGCACTGTTCCCGCAACAAAGAATCAGACACAGCGAAGTATTTCATCTTCTCTCTCTGCTGTGATTAAGGGCAGCCCTGGTGGATAAGTCAGTGAAGATCCTGCCTGCCAATGCCGAGACCCAGGTGCGATGCCTGGGTTGAGAAGATCCCCTGAAGAAGGAAATGACAACCCACTGTAGAACTCTTGCCTGGAAAATCCCGTGGACGGAGCAGCCTGGCAGGCCACAGTCCACGGAGCCGGAGAGTTGGACACAACCCGAGGACTGAAAGCACCGCCACCGTTACGGTTAAAACAAGTGGGTGTTTCCTGTGCACCAAGCAGTGTTTTCCTTGACGAAACCTCGCGTTTCCTATGGCTGTTCAAGTTTGACATCCACGCCCGGCTTCGTCTGAAGCTGTCAACCATTTCACTGGCATTTCTAACTGTGCGCTTTTCAACTGGTCATTCTCTTTTCTTTCGCAGTTTACCTTTTTCGTGAGCAGTTGGGGGAAAAAAAAAGATTTAAAAAAAATGTTATATGTTAATGATTTCTTTCCTAACTGCAATTTTGTCAGCTCCGTTTTGTACATATATGATTATGAAGCAATTTGCATGAAATTTACACCTTTTCAAATTTCGAAAATTGCCTTGTTGAGAAAGAACCCCTGCACTTCTCAATACCACACTGATTAATCACAGTTATAGAGTAGACATAACATTTTTATTAAACTCTCAGTGAGCAGGAAAATTAGCACTTCCTGCAATAACGATACTAATTTCATTAGGGAACGTTTTCATTTATAAAGTGCTTCTTCCTTATCTTGAACCTTTTATCCATATCTTATTGACCAAAGAGAGGGCATTTCTTTGTGTGCTGGTAATAAACCATATTTGTGATGTGATGTGACCTCACTGACAAGCTCCTGCTTCTGACTGATCATCTTCCTTCACCATAAATATCCATTGTACCTCTTGTCGTGTGCTGTTCCCCAAACTTCCTCTTTGTATTTCCAATATAATGAGATGGTTTCCATCCTTACACGCTTATGGGATGGTTGTTGGCAAGACTGCAACTCTAAAGCTGTCAGGTAGATATAAAGATAAAGAAAACAGAGTCTTCTGTTGATCGATTTCCATGTAGTTTCCTTAGTGGATGCTTATAGTAAAGAGAAAATGAGTAGAATCCAGGAAGGACTTGTGGTCCTGTTGGCCTGGGGAGAAATTGACCCCCTTGGCAGGAAACTCAAGGGGGAAAGCAGTGAAGTGGGGGTGATGACTGCTGAGTTAGGAATCTGGAGTCCTCGTCTTATTTACATATAAACTCATGTGTAACTCTCCAGATCCACTGCAAAGTCTTTCCTGATACTCAGTGGCAGATGAACTAATGCAGCAGTTGTTTATGTACTAGCATCGTATTAGACACGAGGTGCTGTTCAAGGTGCTGAGAACCCAAGTGTGAACCCCCCGGGCAAGCAGGTGCTTCTCCTCACAGGGTATGCATTTCAGTTGCGGGAGGATGGGGGCAGGCAAGAAACAAGTCAAGGACTAAAGAAAATGCCTTTGATGGAGACGCCTGTTCAGAAGGAAGGTCCGAGGTGGAGTGTGGCTGGCTTGTGGAAGGATGCCCAGGTGACACTGAAGTTGAGGCTTCCCAGGTAAGAAGGATTCAAGAGTGTGAAGAGCCAGAGGCAAAGTGTGTCGGGCAGAAGGGACCAAAAGTGCACAGGCGCCCTGTGACGGCAAGCGCTACACGCTGTCGAAGGGATGGCATCGCACAGAGAGTTCACTCGTCTGCCCTGTGACTTCTAAATTTAGACTTGAGGTCTGCGCTTGATGTGAAATATCGACCCTTCCTCTGCGTCGGAGTGGGCTGGGAAAGCTGTGTTATTCAAAGCAGAAGAGAAATGTACATTTCTGAATGCCCCAGGAGAAGGGGCAGTGATACTTTCTAAGTGTTAGGAACACGGGGACTCTTGTCATTTTGCCTCAGTTGTTTCTTTTCTTTTCAATTTGTAGACAGCTTTTTGTGGGCCTCTTACGTCTTAGATAGATAAATGACTCCCTCAAGGTCATACTGCCAATATTCTTGGGAACCAGGGTCAATCCTGTGATTTCGTGAAATTTTCCATTTTATCGGTCTATCTATCTATCTATAACATGGTGGTAAAGAATCACCCTGCCAATACAGAAGATAATAAGAGATGTGGGCTTGATCCCTGGGTCAGGAAGATCCCCTGGAGAAGGAAATGGCAACCCATCTCCAGTATTCTCGCCTGGAAAATTCCATGGACAGAGGAGACTGTCAGGCTACAGTCCATAGAATAGCAAAAAGTCGGACATGACTGAAGTGACTTAGCACATATGTACAGGGCATTGCATCCTATTGAAACTTTAAATATATATATTTGCGATTTTGTGAAATTTTCCATTTTCTATATATAAATGTATGTGATTTCTTTGGAGGGAATGATGCTAAAGCTGAAACTCCAGTACTTTGGCCACCTCATGCGAAGAGTTGACTCATTGGAAAAGACTCTGATGCTGGGAGGGATTGGGGGCAGGAGGAGAAGGGGACGACCGAGGATGAGATGGCTGGATGGCATCACCGACTTGATGGACGTGAGTCTGAGTGAACTCCGGGAGATGGTGATGGATAGGAAGGCCTGGCGTGCTGCGATTCATGGGGTCGCAAAGAGTCGGACACGACTGGGCGACTGAACTGAGCTGAACTGAATATATATTATCTATTATATGTTATAAATACACATATTTCCCATTATATGTAAGCATACAGTGAAGTGGATATACTCACGCGCATATACACACAGGATGCATTCTTTCATCTGCTGTATTAGTGACTTTTCCTTGGCTTTTGTCTTATTCTGTCCACTTGATACACAGATGTTAAAGGGCAGCGCCTACCTGTCTTGTAATTCTGAATGTCCTGCTGAGAGTGTCCTGCTCTGGAAAACAGTCTCATGCCCATCAGTGTTCAGGCAGCGCAGTGAGCACACAAGCGGAAAAGGGTGTCATGCTCACTAGACGGCGTGCGGTCCTCGCAGTTCTGCACTCTCGTAGTTCCCGCGGGTCAAGAGCCTGGGCCTGACTTAGCTGGCTCCTCTGCCTCTGGTCTCGAAGGCCTGCAGTCAGGGTGTCCGCCAGGCTGTGTCCTCAGGTAGGCGCTCGACTGGGGAAGTACACGCTTCCAAGTCACCCCCACCTCCGAGGTCACAAAGTCCACTTACGGGTGGACTTCCTTTTACTGAGCTGTCTCCAGGGCCCTGGCTTCTTGCTGACTGTGGGCTCTGGGCTGGAGGCCTTCCCTCAGCTCCTGGAGGTGGCCCTCAGTTCCTCAAGGCCACCTGCAGTTCTTTACCACACTGGCTTTCCCAAGGTGGCAGCAAGACGCTAGAGCAAGTCATATATAACATAATGTCGTCTCAGGAGTGTCACCAGGTCACCTTGACCGTATCCTGCTGGGAAGAAGCACATCCCAGGTCCTGCCCACACTCAGGCAGGCAAGTACCCACAGGTGTAAACACCAGGCAGGGACCCTGTGGAGCCTCGGTAGACTCTGCCCACAGCAACTGGGATATCCTTGCTCTTGTCGCTGCTATAGTTAATGTCTGCATCTCAAGCCCAAATCTGGCCCCAGGCTGTCTATCCTTGCTGTCTCTCTGGGACTGGCAGAGAAGACAGCAGTCTCAGGGCCAGATCTGCCTTCCAAAGCTGCCACCTAAAGCCTTCAAGTTAAAGCAGGGAGGTTTTGAAGAAACTTTGCCTGAGTTCAGTGCGGTCCGCAAGCCTCTTTTCAGCAGGGACGAGAAATCATCTGTAGACTAGTTCCACCCCTGGAGGTGAGGACAGAGTACAGCAGAACTGGTCTGGCTTGGTTTCCCTGGGGCTTCTCAAGTAGATGCTTAGGAAAGATTTGTTTAGAGGCCAGCAGACTCTGATTGGCTTGTGTCCACAATATGAGATGTCCTGAGAGGACAGTGTCAATCAGTATTAGATCCACTACTCTGTGAAGGATGCTCAGAGAACCAAGAGGGTTTCCCGCATTGATGGCAGACCCAGATGCTCCGACTTTACCCTGTCCTATAACATCCATGATGTCAGCTTTGCTTTGGCATGGGGCATTGGATTTTTCTCCACTGCTTCCTTCAAGTCACACCTTTGACAAACATTTCAGGAGCACCTATCATGTGCCTGGCGCTGTTGTAGATCATGATGCTGTTTTGAAAACATAGCCTTGATTTTGGACAAGCACACTGCAAACATTGCTGTCTTGTCTTAATTTTTCTTAACACTCTGAAGAAGAATTTCATCAAATCACAATAACTCCAGTTACTTTTAACCCCACAGGGTGAAGTTATCAACTTTTGATTTCTTTATGCTCTCTGATGGAAAACGCCTAGATAAATACTGCAAGGGACATTTTTAAGCATGTAAAAAAAATCAATTTTCATAAGGTTACATCTTTTACCCTTTTATATAAAACGCGGTGTATTAAAAGAGAGATTAAATTTTACTCTGTGGAGTAAAATGCAAACACAAAATTATTTTTTCATTTTTCAGAACACGCCACTGGATTATCATTTATTTATGAGGCTTTTTTAATCTAGAATATATGGAAATCTTTTCTTGAAGCACAATGTAATATTGAATTTGGAATGTTGTCTGACAGCTTCCCTCATGCAGTTGCAACAGAGTGATTCTCCCGTATGAATTTTTAAAAGAAATTTCAATATACTCTGCATTTGAAAGGGAAGAAGTAATCGTCATGATCTTGGGGAATCTTTTAGATGGCCTCCCTTCCACTTCTTCTGTGTTTCACCAACTTTTCTGCAACAAATAATGTTCCCAAGATTTTCCGGAACTCACAAAATGTCCAGTTGTCTTTTCTTGGTCCAAAATGAGTATCCAACAATTGAAGTTCTCCTCCCAAAAGACGTTGCTCTCTGTTCAGAATAGACCTCTGATGTGATTTTTGGTTTTGCCTTTTGCATATTTTTCTTGTTTGGAGGCATTGGGCTTGAAAGGTACTAATATTCCTCATTCTCCACAAAGCAGGAGTCTTTCTTTGTTAGCTTCCTTAAATGGTTATGGCAAAGGTGGCAAACTGTGGGATCAGGGGCCTAAAATGCGGGTTTGAGCACCTTACTCCTTTCTCAAGAATGTTTCCAATGTCTGTGCCTTTGCTCTTACATCACTGGACCCTTGTCTTTTTCATCCCATCTTTACTCTGTACCCTGGTGGCTTAGATGGTGAAGCGTCTGCCTACAATGCAGGAGACCTGGGTTCAATCCCTGGGTCGGGAAGATCCTCTGGAGAAGGAAATGGCAACCCACTCTAGTATTCTTGCCTGGAGAATCCCATGGATAGAGGAGCCTGGTGGGCTACGGTTCATGGGGTCACAAAGAGTCAGACACGACTTCACTTTCACTTTCCTCTGTGCTATTGCTGTGTAACAGACCACCCCAGATGGAGTGGTGAGTCCATTACAGACTCAGGATGCAAGTGGCGATTTGGGGCACATCCTTCCCATGGTGAGAATCAGAGCTCCTGATGCCTCAAATGGGCTTGACTTGGGGTCAGCACGGCCCATCACTTTCATGGGCATTTCATTGGCCAAAGCCAACTTCAGGTGGTGAATTTTACACCTTCCACAGAGGTGGGACGACAAAAAGTGAGTATTTGCTGAATTGACTTTCTGTCTAGTCTTTTAGATTTATTTTGTACACATAAAGTATACTTTTATGAAATTAAATATGAACATTTTAATATCTTATTCATTGTTAGCCTTCTTCAGACTAGAGGCTCCGTCACTTGTCCCCTATTCTCTTCCTGCCCGTGTGAGCACAGGTGCCCTGAGGACACCTCATAGCTGAGCCTGCTCACCTCTCACCCAGGCTCGAGTTCACCGGGAGAGAACTTCAAACCTCACTGGGAGTGACTCCTCACTTTCGAGTCAGACCTGCTTGAGTTTGACTCCACACTCTTCTGCTTCCCAGCTTTGTGGCCTTGGACAGTTTGCTTAGCCTTTCTGGGCTTCAGTGCCTAAAGCGTTTCAGTGGAGACGAGTGTGCTCCTCGTTCATGCTTTGCACCCCCACTTTGGAGAAGTCCTGCTTCGTGGCTTTGGAATGCTGTGTGCTGGCCCTCTTTCTGTGTTGCCCTAGCCTCCTTGGAGAAGCCGCCAGTTGTGAAGAATCTGTCATAAGGGAATGGCAACAGTATGACCTGCAGTTTAGCACAGGCACAGGTGACCTTGTTTGGGCTTGTGCCATTGGTAATTTAGTTTCAGGCTTTCACCTTGACTGACTGTACTCAAATACAGCTTTATATCATTTGTACCCTCCTGGCCACCCTTCTTCCTCAACAGCCAAGACTTGGTAATTATTATTTTCGCAAGAACATTTGTCCCGTGGGTCTAGATTTCAGAGGGAAATAAATATACAGCCTTTGTTGTTATAGACGCTTCATTATATAGCTGGGCATACATTATTGACCACCCGCTTCAGAAAGTACTTGGACTGTCTGCCCTTTACATGAGACAGGCAAAGCTTTTGTGGATGGTTTCTTGCTTTTTCGACATTTAAGAATAGTCTCATGACATTGGATTGGTCTCTTAACCGTTCAGGAATTTGGTGTATATATGAATACGCCGAATCCACTGATACAGTCCTGATGGCTGGCTGGAGAGATAGATGTGTAGTTGTTATGAACTATGTGAAAGAAACTCATTTCCAGCTGTGGGTCGTTTGGAAAAAATCAATATGATATATCAACATTATAAGTAAATGAAAATGAATGCAACCTCATGGTTTTCTGAAAGCCTGGTTTTCTGTGTGGCTTTCAGAATTGCATCTCGGACACCTACAGCATGTGTCATCTCTTGCAGAATGCTTGTTTGTAAACCAGTTTCGTGGTGAAGGTGCATCCCCATAAATGGATCTCATCTGTAACGCTGTTCCAGCTTTGTTGATTGTTGATATACTTATGATATATCTTGCTCTTCGGAAACCTGCACCACAGAAGTCACAGCAGTAAGACAGTCACATCATTATCCTCTTCTGCATTTTTTTTTTTTTTTTTTGCCTTTTCATACTTTTGGTTACTTTCTGTTTTTGTATTGTCAAGAGTTTTATCATATTTGCACGCTTACCTCAGTCCTATATTTTTTGGAGCTTTAAAAAAAAAAAAAACCTTTTAATGATTTGATAATAATTATGAAGTTCTTGCTGTATGGATATTACAGTATTAAGCACTAGGAATAAAGGGATGGATTTGACTTTGGTCTTAAGGAATGTACAGCTCAGTCAAAGGGACAGATAGTTAAATAAATTGCAGCAGAGCTGAACCCAAATGTGCTTCAGAGTAAGAAGTGGGAGGGAGAGGCAAGGCGGGTTCCCAGGAAGAGGTGGTATCTCTACTAAGCTGAATGGCTAACCAGGATCACCAGTCAGGCAAAGGGAGGGATGGCTACTCAGGCAGAAGGACCAGAGGAAGGGAGAGTATGGGATTCTCAGAGCCGTGCAGGTATGTACCGTTAACCAAATATACAGCATGGGGTAGGAAGAAGCAGATGATGAGGCTGGTGAGGAAGAAGAGTCTCAAGAGAAGGCTACAGCTGCCCAGCGGGACCATGGTGATGGAGTTTCAGTTAGGAGGGAAGCCAGCCTGGCAGTCCCTGCGCTGCCGAGTCTACAGTCTGAGAGCTGTTGAGGTCTGGGAGACCCTCTCCCCCTAACCCACTAGAGATGGAAAAAAGACTGAGGAATGTTTGAGTTCCCACCGCTACAGAAAACAAGCACCATCGACCTTGCAAGGTAGTTGTGAGGCATGAAATGAGGTAGTAACAGCTTTAAATCGCTTATCGTGGTCTCCGGACTCTAATAGTGCTTGAAAAATGTCCATTTCTCCTCCACTTGAACTAAGACTGCCTTGAAGACTCCCTGAGACCCAAGGAGAGCATCGTTGTTTCACACCACACCGTAGACTTCAGTTGTGTGCGTTAAAACTCCAGGGCTTATGAAGGAGTTTTCTAAATAAAGCAGTGTTGGAGGTACAGTGGCTTCCAAGAACTCTGTGCTTACTCTTGCGTGTGTGTGTGTGTGTGTGTGTGTGTGTGTGTGTGTGTGTGCGTGCGTGTGCGTGCACCCACGTGCTTATGCTCACTTGCTTTCTCCATCAGACTGCACGCTCTTTAGACGCAAAGGTCGTATTTACTTTTTTTTTGGTGGGGGGAGCTAACGATGGATTTCGGTTTATGATCACCGATGGTTGTCTCTGCGGTCCCCAATAAGTAACATCTCCTTGGAACCAGGTTCGGCTCTTCAGGAGCGAGAGCAGTCCTGGCAGTTGTCCAGGGTCGTTAGCTGGTGGTCCCGTGAAGCACAGACTGCCCAGTGGGGGCAGGGTCAGGAGCAAGTGGCACAGACATGATTTCTGTAGAATGAGCGAACTTCTCTACAGCCCTAGTTTTGGAATCTGAAAGCTCTGGGATTACTAGATTATAGAGGCAACTAGTGACACTATCTGATTTGCAGAATCAATGAGAAAGTTAAAATTCAGCTCCATGGTGGCAGTGGGGAGAAAACAGCACGGAAGGGCAGTCTTCTGTGAAGAGTTTTTCTAGTTATTATTCATTTTATAATGCCATTTATTAGGGCCGCCATTAGAATGACTCTCTTAACCCCACCCCAGACATGCCTAGTAATTTCTTTTGTTAACATCTGCAAAACCAGATAGTAACTCCTGGTCACAACTTTAGTTATTTTCTAGTTTTTATTCATTTTATAATGCCATTTATTAGGGCCATCATTAGAATGACTCTCTTAACCCCACCCCAGACATGCCTAGTAATTTCTTTCGTTAACATCTGCAAAACCAGATAGTAACTCCTGCTCACAACTCTAGGTTGAGTAGGTTATCTGTGATCTTTACCGTGTGAGTCTGATTTTATGGAAATCAGCCATTGCTCATATTAGAGTTGGCTTGCTGTTTTTTTTTTCTTTAATTTAAAAGCTTCCTTGGTCATTTTCTGTTTTTTAATGAGAATTATGTATCTTTTCATGTACAGGATATGGCATGTTTTAACAAGTATTTTTTAAAGTATTTACAGTTGTGATCTTACAAAAGGAAAAAGTTACGTGTGGTCATTTGAACTAATTGCTGAAATGACACTACATTAATTAGATAATTAAGGGTCTTGAGCATGTGGCCATTGTATTCATTGGGCTGAAAGCCAGCATTTTCTATAGCTGAGAAAATGGGTTAGCATAATTCAAAATTCAATTGCTGTACCCTGTTTCATATGAATAGATAATACAGAATGAGTCTTAAATCTGGATTGGAAAAACTAACAGGACCTGGTTTTATTTTAATTGAGTTTTAAAGCACTTCCAGGCCATTTCTTTGTCTTTATAGTTTAACCCTTCGTGGTTCTGACTGCCCACCTGCCAGTCCTGTCCACTGCCTGTTCATGGTACTGATCTTTCCAGATTTATTGTGAACCCTAAGAATACAGTCTTTACCAGTAAGTGCCTGGAAACACGAAGCCAAAGTCTCTTTACCCCTCCCCTCCCCTACCTCATCAAGCTTAAGTGTTCTCCATGGTTTAAAGTACTTTATGACAGTGTGCTTGCTGGGTGCCTTAACTTATCAAGGTTATTTGTCAGGAAAATTACATCTTGTAACACCAGGTCCAGTACCTTTAGGTGACAGGGCGTAATACAAAAGTTTTCCCCATACCAACTAGCAGTGTAAGTTGATTTCATATCCTTTTATTTTATAAAGTTTCGCTTATCAGGTTTGTCACCCTGCATTTGAAATTAAAATGTGTGCTCTGCACATGACCTTAGAGCAACTGACCCCCAAATCTAATCACTCCCAGCGCCTGGGAAAATCGACAAATATGTCAGGTATAACTCGGAGCATCCAAACACTGCTTTAAATATTTCATTTGCAGGCAGGACAAGGATCGTTCTCTGCCAGTCCTCCAAGAAGGGGCGCTGGGCGTACAAGTGCCTTTGGTCCTCTGCTCCCGAATCGGCACTCATCACCAACAGTTTGCATGAGCAGAGAACATACACTTGTATGTTCCACACGAATAGGGTATTGACTGAATACACAGCCAGAAGGATGTTCCTAAGTGGGCAGTACATGGCCAGAGCATGTCAGGTGAGGGCAAAAATAAAGTTAGAGCTATTCTTTTGATAGCAAATGCTGTCGGCTTTTGTTGCATTTGTCATCTGAGGTTACAGTTGAGTGCAGATGAAAATGTTAATCCTCTCAACGTAGATGAACATGTGACATCAAGCAGGTTCTCTGCAACCAGGAAGCGTTAGTGCTTGCTTACGTGCGAGATTTAGTCAGTCAAAAGCCATATTCTGTATGAGTCGACCTTGATCAGTGTGCGAACACTGTCTTTCGGTGTATAAGGAGAGTTTGGAAATAGGGACCTAGTCCAGTTTATGAAACACTATACATGGACCTTGTATCTGTCATTCTTCACAGAAATACCATCGTCCCATTGGTGGCTGACTAGTCCAGCCTCAGCCCAGTGTGTTTCTCTCTGCTAGGTCATTTCTGGTAGGTGACAAATGAGCCCTGCTTCGTAGTAAGCTTGCTATTGCGCAAAGCGATAGTTCTTAGAAAACTCTTCAAAAGGTTGAGCCAGATTCTGGCTCCCAGCTCCTCTCATCCACAGATCCTTACTCTACCCCCGACTACAAAAAGTCCTGATGGCCTGCTGTTTAGTAGGGGTGTTCCCTGACATTGAAGAAGAACCTTCTCTATGCCTGGTACCTGCTTGCTCTGAGGACATGGGAGGATGCAGAGAAGGACCTTGTTGTTGGCTTGCCCCAGCCTTAAGCAGAGATTCAGTGGCAGACATTTAACCTACTGAGATTTAGCTTCAGGTAAGGTAATCAAGGGTTCACCTAGCGCTGGTGACTCTCTCCTGTTTTCTCACTGAGCAGAGGTCTCAAAGCAGAAGATCTTTTATTTTTGGCATCTGTGCCCTCGTGTCCTGAGTTGGAGCATCTTGAATGTGAAGCGTCAACCCAGGCTGCTGATTTAACTGGTGGTTCAGCCAGTGGAATGGATCTGAGCTCATGCTGGAGCAAACACCGGCTCTCTTAGTTAGACAGAGACAGTGCCAAAAGGTATGTTGGCATTTCAGGAGTAATCCTGACAGTATTCACGTCTGCTTTGCTCACCAACTGTAGGATCAAGCACGTCAGTGTCAGCTGAGATCCACTCCAGCATTTTATGAGGAACTTCAAATCACCGTGAAGCCAACAAGAGGAGTTTGTTGGTTTTTTTTGTTTCGCTTCATTTTTCTGAAGCAGAATCCCAGGTCCTAAAATGGGATAGGCATTGTAGGTTCTATGGGAAGATGTATTTGGCAGCGCCTCCTTGGAAAGGAATAGCGGGGTCGACTTCCCAAGTGGCAGTTCACTCGGTGACAGGATGAGGACAATACAAGCGCCTTTGGTGTCAGAGAATCAGAAGAGGGCGGTCCAGCTCTGGGAGCAGATGCCCTGATCCGGTGTTAGTAATCCAGAGGTTTTTGAGTTAAGTGCTTTTGACACACAGAATCAAGAGTCAAGGGCGAAGCTGCCTCTTAAACGCTCTTTCTGAGGAGTCCACTGCCGATGTAATTGAGCCTCTCTAGTGAAGAGCTTTATTAGAGCAAAGCTGGTTAGTGCTGCATACCTTTGGGGGGGAATATTTTAGGCATCTTCAATAACTGCTGTGTGACCTTGCTGAAGGTCCCCAGCCTTCTTGTTCTCTGACAATTGAAGACGAAAACCCCCCATTGCAGACATGTTGCCTGAGCTGCACTGTGGCCTTCCCTTTGTTATCACAGTTTATCGTTATAAAGGTATTTGTCTGTGTATTGATAGTGAAGGGCAGGGAAGCCTGGCCTGCTGCAGTCCGTGGGGTTGCAGAGCTGGACGTGACTGAGCGGCTGAGCGACGCTAAAATGTGTTTCGCGTGTACTTTGTGCCAGGGTGTCAGATCCCTGAGGCCCTGAGCCACGTCTGTTTTGTTCCTTTCTGTTCCCCAAACACCAATGCAAGACCTGGCATCATCATCTTTATCATCATCGGTGCTAATATGTGTGGCTACATACTGTATCTTGAACACTGTTAAGAGGCCTTCATGTCTGTTTTTCCAAACCCTGGCATCAAGAGTCAACAGCAAATTGTATCCCTAATCCTAATACGCTGATGTCCAGCTTTGGGATTTTGCATCAGGTCACTCAGCCTTTCTTCATCAGTGAAACTGGAATAATAATTCCCATTTGCTGAGTTTGCAGTGAGGATTAAACATGAGGGTAGCTCTGAGCCCAGCACACACAATAGAAGTCCAGGACAGGTGAGCGGATGGGCTATTTTTATAGACACTATAAAATCCGGGAGTCAGGCTGAGAGTTAAGTGGGAGAAGCCAGACACTTGAAAAGGTACAGAGTAGGAATGCATTAATTTAAAGGTCCAAAGCAGCCAGGACATCTGCATGTGAGAGGGGGCAGAACAGTGGTCACTGCTCTGAGGGGTGGGGCCCTCTAGGGGGTGGGGGCACCCTCTGCCAGGCTGGAAGTGATCCTTGATTGGATCTTAGGTGTGTATACACATGTGATAGCCCAGCAAGCTTCACATCTGTGCCCTTTAGTGCTATGAGCTATATCTCCAAAGAAACCATCTCAGAGAATTTGCCAGTTTTGGGGAGAGTTTCCTCCGGCCTCAGTCTGGGCACAAAATTGGTTTCCCCAATGATCGAGGTACCCAAGGGCGGGGTGGTGACCTTGGAGGAAGGCAGAGGTGACTACTGGTCTGCTTCCAGGTTCTGCTGAGGCTCGTTCAGGGGCGGGTTATGGAGCCATTCCTCAAAACCTGAACCTCAACAAAAATTCTTCAGCTGTGGCCATGTGAGCTACGTATAGTGTCAGATTTACAATGAAGTGATTCTGACCACCCTGGGCTATTCCTAATCAAAGGGACAGTGTAAGTGGAGTGGCCCATGAGAAGTCCTCTGCAAGCTCAGGCTGAATGTCGAGCTATTCAGGGCCAGGAGGAGCTCAGGCCACGGCGAGGGTAGCATCCTAGTTGAGTGGGGCCCGCTGTTACAGCTGCCGGCCAGGAGACTTCACCTCTGTCCTTTTGGGGACCAGCCTTTTAATTATGGGGTGTGCTCAGGCAGCCCTTGACCAGCCCCCCAAAGCTGGATCCACTGGTTTCCCCCACTCCACCCCGCCCTGCTGGCCGGATCCACTGATTTCCCCCACTCCACCCCACCCTGCTGGCCACCTGCTGGCTAAGGGCCTTGGTTTGAAGTCAGGCGGGCCCTGGGCTCCCAGAGGCTCCCTGTCTTCACGTTTTTCCCTGTCTTCTTTGTTGCCTCTGGCGGTCTCACCATGACTCCCTGACTTAAGTAGCTTCCTCTGCGCGTTGCTTCACACCGACGTCTGTTCATCTGCCTGGCTTAGCCTCAGTGGCCTCCCCGAGGCCTAGCTCCCCTCCCTTCACTGCTCCCCCAGAGGGCAGACGGCCTGCCTCCACCAGCTCTGCATCACCGCCCAGCTCTGTCCCTGGGACCACCTCTCTTCACCCACATACCTGCTCCACCTGCCACTCGTCACTTCCCCAGGGACGTCTCCTCTGGCAGCCCTCATCAGGCAGACCCTCACTGTAGATGGTCTCATGGCACCTTTGTGGCACTGGACCCCATTCGATTTCAATTTAATTTTTATTTGTATAATTATTGATTCATATCTGCCTAAAGTAAGCTCCAAAAAAGGGGGAGAAATCAAATCTGTTAGGATTCAGCACGACATCCCCCATGCCTAGGGCAGTACCAGTCCTCAATATTCAATGAACAAATTAGTTACTAATTAAACAGTAAACCAGGGGCTTCCACAGTGTGGAACTGAAATCAGCAGCAGCAGCTGGGAACTTCTTAGAAATGCAAATACTTGGGCCCCACCTCAGACCAAGAGAATCCTAGAGCTGGGGGCGGGGGAGGGGGGATCGAGATCTGTGTCTTAAGGAGCCCCCAGGGAGATTCTGACACACTGAGGTTTGAGATCCACTGGCCTAATTTTCTCAGTTAATTTCAGTTGTTCAGTTGTGTCTGACTCTTTGTGACCCCATGGACTGCAGCATGCCAGGCCTCCCTGTCCATCACCAACTCCCCCAGAGGGCAGACGGCCTGCCTCCACCAGCTCTGCATCACCGCCCAGCTCTGTGGACTCTCCTGTGGTCCTGCGCTCCCCTGCCTTCCCTGCCCCCGCCCCCAGAGGGCAGACGGCCTGCCTTCACGAGCTCTGCATCACTGCCCAGCTCTGTGGACTCTCCTGTGGTCCTGCGCTCCCCTGCCTTCCCTGCCCCTGCCCCCAGAGGGCAGCCGGCCTGCCTCCACGAGCTCTGCATGGACTCCTGGACTCTCTGTGGTCCTGCGCACCCCCACCTGGATGCAGGGCTTGCTTCATCTCCGGCAGTCTGGTCCAGGCACCCTTGTGCAAGAGTTCCTCCAGGTAACCTGAGGGTCAGACAAGGGCCCCGTTCCCTTGTTTGTGAAATGGAGAGGTGAGACCGGATGTATTGCTTCTCTGAAAGTTTTCTCCAGCTGAATGTTACCATGGAATGATGAGAACTGTGTATTTACATTGGTCTCGGCCCCCTGACCCCTTCTGATACTTGGTCTTTGGCCCCAGGTTCTGACATAGGGCTCCCGAGACCTTGCCATTTCCTTAGTGATGAGCTCCTAATTCCCTTGGAATGTTCTGGGAGGTAGAAGCATCTTTTGTCCTCACAAGGCAACTGATGGGGACCCCTTTGATGGGGCCTGGTCATCAGAAAGACCAAGCCATGAGTAGAAATGGTAGGCTCACCTTTTATTTTCTGGAGAGATGTGAGGGGCTGGAAATTGAGTTAATAATCCATCTTGCCTACATGCTGAAGCCACCGTAGAAATCCCTGCATTAAAGGTGGGTGAGGGCGCTGATGCGCTGGGCGGCTGATATCCCCTGACTGCGAGCAGACAGAGGCTCTGTGCGCCGGTGCCTTCTAGACCTGGCCCCTCATCCGGCCCTTTGTTCTGTCATTTGAAACAGCCTTGGTAATCTCTGGGTGAAATGACAGAAGCTGGCATCCTAGGTTATACGAGCCACCCTGGCAAGCTGTGGGACCTGAAAGAAGCTGGTGGGAATCTTCTGCTTGTCGCTGAGTTAGACAGGCATCTCGGGCTGAGCCAGGGGCAGCTGTTTGAGATCGGCACTGAAGTGTGGGCAGCCCCGTGGAACTCAGTCCTCATCCTGTGGGGCCTGCTCTGATGCAGCTTATTAACTGTCAGAAGTGAGTGCAGTTGTGGGACACCCAGCCGGCCTCAGAGGTTCGCTCCCTGTGGGACAAGCCCCATTCATCTGCTGTCAGAAGTATTATGAGCATGAGAGTAAAGGGAAAACAATTGAGTTTTCCTTCCATATCATCATTTATCGCTTTTAATATCTATCTGGTGCTAGTTGTGTAAGATCAGATGCTATTTTACTCATTATCTCATTTAATTCCCCATCCACCTTGCAGCATACTTGTCATTTCCGTTTTAGAAATTGTCCAGTAGTGACCAGAAAGAGTAACTCACTCAAGGGGATCAGGTCAGAATTCTAATATTAGGGATAACTGACTTTTATTGAGAGCCTGTTGCATTGCTTGGGATTATGGTAAACTTGCCGTATAGAAGATCTCATTTTATCTTTACCATAACCCTACAATGGAGATGCCATTGTTGTTTTTACAGGGAAATATTGATTTGGAAATTTGAATTAACATGCCCAAGACCATCCATCTTTGACTTGTAGAGGCTTACTTTCAGACTCAACATTCATTTGTGTCTGCAGTTCATGTCAGCCATTTCTACTGTATATAACATTGCAATCCTTGATACCCTCAATGAGAAATCCCTCTTCCTTTAAAAAAAAAAAAAAAAAAACACACCCTGGATTATATAATCCCAGGATTCCACAGTATCTGCATTTGAAAATCCCTACTAAATCATGAGATGATCTGCTGCTGCTGCTAAGTCACTTCAGTCGTGTCCGACTCTGTGTGACCCCATAGACGGCAGCCCACCAGGCTCCCCCATCCCTGGGATTCTCCAGGCAAGAATACTGGAGTGGGTTGCCATTTCCTTTTCCAGTGCATGAAAGAGAAAAGTGAAAGTGAAATCGCTCAGTCTGTCCAACTGTTAGCGACCCTATGGACTGCAGCCCACCAGACTCCTCCGTCCATTGGATTTTCCAGGCAAGAGTACTGGGGTGGGGTGCCATTGCCTTCCCCGATGAGATGATCTAGCTCTTTGATAACGGCAGAGCAGAGTGAGTAATCAGTTTTAAAATTTATATAAGGTGGGAGGGGGGTTCATGGTTGGGAGTTCATGTACACCCATGGCAGATTCATGTCAATGTATGCCAAATCCAATACAGTACTGTAAAGTAAAATTAAAAAAAAAAAAAAGTCAATAAATAAATACCCCCCCCAAAATAAAAAAAAAAAAAATAAAACCCAATGGCATAGAAAATGAGAGAAGGAACTGATACCAGTATTAAACTATTGTGACAGTGGACTGAAAATAAAATAAAATAAAATTCTGCTTGGAATTTAAAATAAAATAAAATAAAATTTATATACTATTTCAGAGAAACCAGCAAAATTGAGCCTTGCCCTCTGATAAGAACTTAAAAAAAAAAAAGATCCAGTGAGTCTCTCTCGGAGTTTTATCATCATCCCATTCATAATTGATTCCAAACTTGCATGAATCTTTCAAGATAAGTGTCTTATTGATTATCCTGAAAATAAGCGATCACTTGGCGTCCTGAAACTCGCTCAGCGCCCTGCCCTGATTACCGTAAACAGAGCCGTTGATCAGAAGGCCTGTCCTTCTCTTTGGCAGTGAACCCATCGGGCATTCAGAGGCCTCAGCGCAGAGAGCAGAGGGAGCGGAGCGGGCCAGACAGCAGGGCGCTCGACTGCGGCCCTGCCCCTGTCCTTGCGGAGCTGGAGCCAGGCGTTCTGGGCTGGCCGGTGCCGTTGTGGACTGTCCCGCATTCCTCGTGCCACGGCTCCTTCCTGGGAAACGTGCAGAGGGCCCCAGTGAGTGCCAGTTCATTGCTGTCAGGAGACGTTAGGTATCTGAAGTGATATCTTTTTCCTCCGCATTTTTACTGGTGGTTGTGTGAATCAAGCGGGCCTCCCTCTTGGAAACAAGGAGGTTTACAGGGGACTTAGCCTCATCTTCTGTAGCCGTGACAATTAGCTAGAATTGTCCCATGACCCCGCTGTGCCAGTCGGCGTTGGGTCTGTTTCCCGTGTGGCCCCGACTGCATTGATGCAGGTGGGCCTGGCACACTGCAGGGAGGGTCAGTGATGGTGGAGCGTGGGGCCATGTTTTCCCACTTCTCTAGGCAAGAATACTGGAGTGGGGGGGCTCTTCTGCTCTGGCTGAAGCCCTTAAAATCCTCTCCGGGTGATGAAAGCCCCAAACGCGATGGGCTAGGACTGGGCAAACAGGAGACCTGACTCCTGGTTTTTGGCCCAGATAATGAAGATTCAGGCCATTGCCTTAAATCAGCAGCCGGATTTCCTGAGACTGCTGCTGGCGAGCTGCTTAGCTGCTGTCCTGGGGGACGCGATGGGGCCTCTCTGTACTTCGAAGGGCCCAGCTGTCAGGAAGCGCTGGCTCAGCAGCAAAATCCACCCTCTCGCGGAAGTGGCTTCATGACTCGCTTGAAGCAGGTCCTGAACGGGAGTGAGGCTTCTCCTACTAGAATCGTGAAACTTACCAGAGGCACTGGTAGAACGGGTTAGTTCATGTTTTTCTTTTTCGCTTTTTCCTGCAATGACACGGAGGCCCAGAGAAGGTGAGGCCGCTCTGTCCCCTGAGCCCTTCGCAGTGTTCATCCCTGCTCAGGGTGTCCCGGGTACCCCTTCATAGCTTTAACGCCTTCGTCACTTAACATCAGTTGGCTGCACACCTGCCCTGTAGCACACACTGAACAAGGTGCTGGGGGTAAAGAGCAGGCGTCTGGAGCGGCCCCATGGGGGTGTGCGGGCTTCCTGTGATGGTCGTGGTCACGGTGGAGGAGGAGGAGAAAGGGGGAGAGCCTTGGCCTTCCAGGAAGAAATGCCCGATCCCTACTGTGTCTGCCGCTCACACTGTTCAGTAGCCGTGCTGTGGTGTCTTTTCTGGGGGATCCCCGTACGGACACGTTAGTTTCGTCTGACCCCTGCCAGCTGTATGGGGTTCTCCAGAGAAGCAGAATTGATAGCATGTAGATGGCTGGATGGCTGACACTGACTCACACGTGTAGACAGACAAACGGAGGAGATCTGCTGTAGGCATTGGCACGCGCGGTCATGGAGCCCGAGCTGGGAGCCCTGGGAAGCCCGAGTCCAGAGGCCGTTCCCTGTTTGCCGTGGCTGGGCCCCAGTGGGTTAGACTGTTCCGTGACCCCCGTGGTGTGCCCCTCGCCGGGGCCCTGGACACCACAGAGGAGCTACAGTAGAGAGGCTGTTGCTCACGTGTCCATTTCTGGTAACGGTATAAAGCTAATGAGCCAATGGATGATAAAGTGCCCCAATTCCCTGTAAAAATACAGCCGCATGAAGGTGAGATGGAGCTGAGAGCGTGTGAGTCCTCATTTTCCTTTGGCGTCCCCTATTTCACTGTGCTGTAACCTGTCTGTGGGCTTTTTTTTTTTTTTACCCCCTTTCTTTTTCCTGTGGAATGAAAAACCAGGAGGGATTAACCATGATGCTGCTTCTTAGCTGGAAGGCGAAAGAAGGTGGGCAGCTCTAGGGCAAAAGGGTCTTCTTATAAGCTGGTATTCACTGGAATTTTCCGAAAGGGTTTCACTGTTGATGACGCCTCCCACCCTACCTGAAATCTATAATTATCACTAACTTCTGTGCTTACTCCCGCATGTCAGGTACTGTGCTCGGTTCTGAGGTCCCATAAATAAATGAAATGCAGTTCCTGTCTTTAAGGAGAGAGACGCATCTCGGGTAAAGCTAGCAGGCACTCAGTGGAGGATTCCTGGAGGACTCGAGTGTGTTGAGTGCTCCCACAGGCGGTGCAGCGTGGTGTTTTGTTGGTGTGGAAGGCAGAGCCAGGGCGCCGGCCACGGTCGAGGAGAGTGGATCAAAACACCCTTTAATCCTGTCATTTCTGCTGCTCATTGAGGAAGTAAAAACAGATGTTCCAGCTGGGGAAGAGAGAGCAGGTTGGGCAAGGAGCACTGAAAGCACGTGGTATGTTTTCTCAGATGGAAGCCGTCTGATAAGCTGTAGTATGAGGTGTTGAGGAGCCTTAATCGGGCTCTCTAGGAGCTGATGCGTGAAGGCCGGGAGAAATGCCTTGTGATTCATTAGAACAGTTTGAAAGCCTAGGCCTTTCAAAGGAGTAGGAACAGGTCTCGGGAGGGTGGGTCTTACACAATGCTTAGACTGTGGCGTTGCAAGGTCACATAGAGGGGATCATTGTCACTTCTGGCGGATTTCATTTAGAGGACCCGATTTCCAGCAGGCCTTGGTCTAAGCCTCGAGTGGGAGGTAGCCTGGGATGGTTGCTGAGGGGCTGTTAAGACCTCAGCCTGTGGAGTTAGGAAGTTCTCGTTGCTGCAGGTAACAGTCAACATTCCTAAGCCTGGGTCTCTCCATGTGTACCAGTTCAGATGGTCTGGGCTGCATGTGACAGGAAACTCAACTTGCCGAGGCCACAGGATATGAAAGTGTGTTATCCAGCCTAGTCTGGAGTCCAGAGTCGGGTGGCTAACGAGGTGCATATTTTGATGTGGCTCTACTTCTCTGAATGTCCATCAGCCTCTTCCTCAGTTGTCATCTCCTTCACATTTTCAGGACAGCTACAGCAGTTCCCAGCACCAGAACCAGGGAGCATAATGTGGAGAGAAAAGGCACCTTGCCCCCACGTGGATCTCTCAGAACAAGGAGACCTTTTCCAAGAGGCCCACTCACATCTCCTTTGCCAGAACTGTGTCATATGCCTACATGCCAACAGTCTCCAAGGCAGCATCTGTGCCCACCATGCTTGGGAGCTGAGCCTCCTGTGTTGTTGTACAGGGGAGGGGCTGATGGCTGACCAAGGCTGGGCTCAGCCATGAGGGAGAGACGGAGAATGGAAACAGGATAGGTGACCAGGTCATCGACTGCAGGACCCCACAGAGTTGGGAGACTATCTAAATCCAGTCTGTACGATGCTTAATAACATGGTACCTGGCCCATAATCACGACTCACCAAAGCTCAGCTGTGATGATGGTGATTATCGATAGCAGTGACGGCAAGTGGCGTCACAAAAATTTCCTGTCCATTTTTGCAAAGAGGTTGTTGCTGTCACTTTCTGCCCCAAACAGATTCTTCCGCACCCCCTCCGGTCTCTGCTTCCACCTTTCTCTGCCATCTCTGCCACCCGAGTCCCAGTTTTATGACAGTCATCAGGAGACAGTGATGTGTCAGCAAGATACCAAGTTCAGCATCCATCAGTTTTGAATTTAGGGCATCCCCCTTCATCATCTCTGTCAGATGAGTTTCTCAAGTTCTCTGAGCCTCAGTTTATCAGGCTATAAAATGGGGGTACCCATATCAGATTTTCCCCCCAATAACCAATGTTTGCACGCATACTCAGGCATGTCTGACTCTGTGTGGAGTTCTCTAGGCAAGAATACTGGAGTGGAGAGCCATTCGCTTCTCCAGAGGATCTTCCTGACCCAGGGATCGAACCTGGGTCTCCTGCATTGCGGGCAGACTCTTTGCCAGCTGAGCCACAATGCAGACTCCTGATTCAGTAACCGCCTCCTGAAAACAGAGGCTGAGCTGCTCCTTTGACAGGGTAGGGTGGGGTGATACACGCAGTCTGATGCTGGCTGGTGACAGAACGGAAAGAGGAGTATAGGAAAGCAGACGGTCAGCGCGGGCTTCCGCCGCTGCCTCTCGTTTCTGCAAAACAGCCGCTGACCGCTCGCTGTACAAATTTGCTCAAGTGACTATAACCACGGGTGTTTGTAACAATGTGCCTATTGACTTCTTATTTCAATAGATATCCAGATTTATTATCCCTCAAGGTAAGCATCGATTTTACCTTTGTCTCAGTCAATATTTACCTCTGAGGTCAATACATGTGGATATCCACCCCAGCTGCAGTCAATATCCATTTCGTATTACAATATATGATGTACATATGAGAAAATAAAGCTCACCCTCACATTAAAACACACACACACACACACACACACAAATCTGGTCGACAAGGAAGCTTCCTGCAAAATAGCTGTGTTATCTTTGTTTTGTGTTGTTTCAACTGTATCAGCATTCAGAGGTCAGATTCTAATTCAGCCAAGTAGATTAATAGGTATATTCTGCCCAGAGCTGGTATTTGGGGAGGAGTGGCAGGGTCTCAGATTAACATCCTTGTGCCTCACAATGCTGGGCTCCCTCCAGTTTCTTGGGTGTCCCTGAGTTGAATGGTAGCCATGAGGAGGTGGAGGTATGTGCAGATTACACACGGGGTAAGGAAGGAAGCGTTTATATCGTGAGGAGGGGGGCTTGTTTCTCCAGCCCCTGGATTCTCAGGGTGTCTGGTGGCTGAAGCAGGAGGAAGGGCAGGCCTGCTGTTACTGGCGGTCCCGGTGGGGACCCAGGCCCCGGGGACTGGTGCCCAGGTGGGACCTCAGGAATTGCGCTTGGCTGCTGGTAACAAGGGCACACCCAGGGTGGCAAAATTCTTTCACATTGAAGAGGAGAGAGCCGCCTGCAGTTGGCGTGGTCAGCCCACAAAGGCCTCAGTGACCCCGCCCCTCCTCGCTGCTTGGCAACACTGCCTCCATCTCCAGGGTGTCCCCCAGTTGAGAGTGGCCAGGCAGAGTGAAGGAGAGAAATGGTAGAATGGGCCAGCCTCCTGCCTTCCAGGGAGCCCTCTAGAAAGCCCCGCACAAGGCTCGTGTGAAGGCCGCTGGCAACTTGGCCCCATGCTGCCTTTCGCTGCCTCAGCCTGCCTTTCTCCCCAGCACTGTTCTTCCAAGGATCCCAGCGCTTTATCCTGATTTTTTTCTATTTCTGTAGCTAGGATGCCCAGCATTGTTTCTTATCACCCTCGTACCACTCACAGTGTCCTGTCCTCCTTGGGATGCCTCTGTCTCCCCCTTCATGGTAGAGGTAGGATTGCCGGTCTCAAAAGGACCACTGCGACCCCCCCACCCTGACCCGTGGGGATGGGCACTGGAGCCTGATCAGCCCTGGTGCCTGCCTCCTGGCCGAAGAGCTGGGTTGAGGACTGGGCACCCAGAAAGCCAGGGCACACTGCATCCTTCCTGGGACTCCTCTGCTGTAGCTGGCGCGGAAGGCTGCTGCCGCCTTCACCCTGCACAGCTGCGCCGGGGCCCTGCCGCTGCGCAGCGTCCTCCCGTGGTGCACGGAAGAAGGCTGTCCATTGTGAAAAGAGGAGTGTGCCAGGGTGGAAAGACATGCGCACACACACAGAATCAGAGAGGAGAGGTGAGACAGAGTGGACCAGAGGGAAAGCTGGCGGCGTCCTGTGTGCTTGGGTCCAGTGGTGCGGGTGGTTCCACACTGTGAGCAGACAGACACGACCCCTGGCTTCTTCCCCTGGCACCTGCTTGCATCTGACTCTCGCCGTCCCCACCTGCAGCTTGTGCCATCAGGGACACCTATGCTTGCCTCAGTTTCTTCTCCCAGACTGGGGAGAGCCGTTGGAGGACGAGACGCGGTGATGCTTACCAAGTCCCTGGCAAGAGCATCGCAGGGCCGCTTCTTAACTGCTCTTTCCCCTGTCTTATTAATGCCCATCCTTTAATCTGTCCTCGGCTTCATCTCCTGGCATCCTTGGGGCCGTTTTAACCCCACAGACCACGCGAAGCCATGTGCATACGCATGCGCGTCCATTCACATCACCCCACGCAGCACTGCACAGTCAGTCCCCGAGATTTCCCTCGGCACCTAGATCGCCTCCTGCTTCTGTGTCTGCCGGAGCAAGGTCTGACCTCTCTCCACGCTACCTGACTCCTGACAGCGCGGGCGGAGGAGGGACCCCAGGACTGACGCGTTGTCTTTTGGCTTGTTAATGTCAGCTGAAGCACGGCTCACCCTGTCCACCCTGCTCTGTTGCAAAACTCCCACGCCGAATCTCAGTCCTGGCAATGACTCATCACTTGTGGTCTGGTCAGCCGTGGCCTTTCCACCTCCCTTCCTGGAGAGGCTGGTATTTCCGGTGGAGTTCTGTTTTCTATATTTAAAGACTAATATGTTGCATGGAGACGAGTAAGTTGCTGTGGGCCATGCCTGGCTCCTTCATCCCACTTTAGATTCACAGACTTACCCCCAACCTGGCACTTCCTTAAGTTGTATTTATTTATTTGGCATTCAGAGAAGTCCCCTGCCTCAGTCCTGTGGGATGTAAATTAAAGCAGTTTCATTTTCATAGTTTCTCTGTTTCAGATACCTCATTGTTTATTTAAATACCGGCTGATGCATAGTGCAAGTAAGGAATTATAATTAAGGGGGCAAGACAGGCTGATCTCCCTGGAAAGCATGACTCCCTTTCCGCAGGACCCCATGGTTACCATCGAAGGCCCTGGGGAAAGGGAGCCAGCCCCGGGAACCAGCGTGGTTCAGGGAAGGGGTCTGTCAGGAGGCGCAGGCATGTCCCGCTGGAAGCGGGCGCCCAGATGGGGCTGCTGCCACGGCGCCAGTTGCAAGAGAGGATATTAAAGAGCTTGCGAAAGCCGCCACCGAGGGTGGGTGGCCACGTGCCACCTTGCCAACTGTGGCTGTGTTAATATAGGACACAGAGTCAGACAGCATACTCCCAGCAGAAGGGCTGGCAGTCACAGGACGAAGGAAGTCGCAGGGACAGGAGCTCCTGGAAATGGATCTTCTTCCTTGAAACCGGGACCAAAGCCCAGCCCCCCCCGGCTCACCTCTGAGAGTCTTCTTGTGGCCTCGGTCCACCTCGCCCCGACCACCCTCAGCTGGCAGCTGCATGATTCCTGTCCCCCTCCAGCACGTGACTTGCCGATCTGTTTGGGACCACGCGTCCATGTTGACGGCTGCACCTCTTTGCGCCCAGCGGGTCCCTTTGTGGCTTCAGATAGCCATGGCTGAGGCTGCACCTTCTGATAGTGCATCCTCCATCTCCGTCTCCTGGCCGCACTGACCTCTCCCGGTAAACAGTGTGCTCGTGGTGGTCAGCCAGAGAGGATGCCCTGATGTGTGAACACGCTGAGAACGGCCTGGGGATGGCCCAGCAGGTACCGCTGTTGGAAATGTGAATTTAGTGGGATGGAAAAGACTGTCAGTGTTCAAAGGGGTAAAATTTACACTCAAAGTGAGAAAATTACTATGTGGTGCATATTTGGGTCATTTTTCATTCTTTGTTATTCCTGCTCATTTTTACAGCAGTTGAATTTTCATTGTATTTGGCATATATACATGCTAAATACCTTAGACGTATTTTTTTTTTCTTTTTTTTCCCCTAAGGGTAAGTGAAATGCAGAAGAGAGGAGGATGTCCAGTCTCCCTTTAGGATTGTATATTATGGAATCACCACTGTGATTGCTCCATTCATTTCAGGCAATAAACATATTTTCAGATCCTACCTTGGCAGCCTCAGTACTCGGCCTGGGGAGGCAGTGGGTTACCTGTCAAGCTTTTGGCCCTTAGTGAGTGTATCGTCACGGGGGAGGGGGAGGGTGTGAAACCGTTCAGGTGTCACCAGGGTGATAGGGCGCTAACTGCGATGCTCCGTAACCTCCAGGAGTAGCTAGCCCAGTCCGCCGGGGTGCATGAGGGGACCTGAAGGATGAGGGGAGCCAGCTAGCTAAAGAGGACCCCTCCTCTGCTGACCTCTGATGTCTGGGGTGGTGGCGGAGGGCTGGACCATGTCGTCAGAGACCCACAGGGAGATTCTGGGGGGGTAAAGCGGGACGAGTAGGAAGTAAGATAAACTCCGCTCCCTAAAGTGAGTGCAGCAGTCATGGTGCGTGCACACCCATAAAAAGAAAATCTCAAAATCAGCAGGTTTGGACCGCTCTGATCTTTCCACTCTGATCTCAGCAGTGTTGAGAGCTGGCTTTGAGGGGCGGGGATCACAGACACCCCCGGGCGGCCAACTCTCCAAAGCGTCTCCTGCCGATAGGCGGTACCCGCGCTCCAGGGTTTAAAGGCGTGCCCCCTGGGGGCCAGCACCCCCTTCCCGTTCCCACCCCAACACTGCTTCTCACAGCCACCTGCTTCTGCGGAGATCTCTGACCGCCCATGGGTCCGGGCTTACTGGCTTTGTGAGAACTGTTCCCGACCAAATGCTTCGTTGATTTTAATCAGCGGCTGCCTCTGTAAAAGGAAAAACAGCTTAGCAAGCACTCAGTAGAGTAGATCCAGCAGCCTCCGTGGCTCGTGTGGCGGGCACAGGACCTGTTTTCCATTGCTTGCTTTCTCCCTCTTCCATGAATCCATCCATCAGTTGATCGGACGGATACTTACTAGCCCCTACTGTGTGCCAGGCACTGCGTAGGTGCTTCCGCCCCCACTGATGTACGTAGCTGGGTTGTGTGTTTGCTCTGACACGTGGCCATCGTTTTGCAGATAATTTGGGGGACGGCTTTTATCCTGCACCATATTCTGAGCAGTGTTTCCGCTCCACCTTCACTTCCCCCATATTCCTTGCCTTCTGCTTTTGGAGACAGTGCCGGTGACCTGTTTTAGGAAGGTTGAAAAGCTAGCTCTTAGGTTTTTCTGAAAACCTTTCAATTAACCTCATTAGGCTCGCTTTCCTTATTTTTTTCTTTGACGATTTCCACACCCCCTAAATTGATCTATCCCATGCTGTCGTGATCTATCCCGTGACTCAATAGCCAATGCTGGTTTACTACAAATCACAATATATGAGTTTATAATATATATTTTTCCACAAATATACTGAATGTTTGCCAAGCACCACCCCCCCACCTCCCCCACCCCACACACACTTCTTTTTAAATTCAGAAATTTCTAGTTGTGTTTATTCCTCTCGTCAGCATACTTTATCATATCAAAGCCTTTTCAGACACTGTAAAACTACTGAGTTATGTTTGGGTCATGTTTTGCGGCGTGCCCTTTAATACTGTAGCTTTAGAAATGCAATTTTCAGCCTCTGCTTATTAGAATATGATAAAGTATTCCTGGTCTGTGTCCAGCTCCACTAATCTCCAGACTGCACTTCATGAATTAAGCATGAAGATTTTAGTCAATGTGCTTTCAAAGACCAATGTTTAGGGAATCATGGATTTTCTACAAGCTGAGGGAGAAATCTATAATAGGAGGAACTGATTTTCAAACATCACATTCTCAAGAAGAAATGACCAGTTCTGGCCCAGAAACAGAAAATATTTCACCATCAGAATATTCTAGAACCTGTTAAAACCACATTGTGCGGCACAGTCTATCAAAGGGACGGTGTTTTAAAATGTCTAAGACTGTCCGTCACGTGGGAGGATTTCAAATGACTGCCTGTTTTGGAAAGCTCATGTAGATTGGGTTAAAATCAAGAGGGGAATGCAAATTGAATTTATAAGGTGCTATTAACTTCACATCCTGGTCCACCCCTCACCCCCCACTTCTCTATTCTCTGTGGTTCATTTTCTTCTGATAGAATTTAGCAAATAGCCAGAGATCTCTCTCTAGGGTGAGAGACTCACTGGAGGAGAGACTTAGGGGACCCATGGGTCCCTTAACCGGCCTTCCTCGCAGACAGACAACACCAGAGTGGGGTGTTCTGTGGCAGGTAAATGTTTTGAAAGGATGTATCCTTTCAAAATTACAGTGGTAAAGTGGGGCATATTACTCCACTGACATGCAAAAAGCATTAACGTCCACCGGACTATGGAACGCCCAGAACGGGCATGGGGGTCCTTCCATCTGGGTTAGAGCAGCCCCTGTGATTTTGTCTTCCACATCCGGGGAGCTCCCATCTGGCGTCTTCACGGTCCCCTGCACAGTAGCAGGTACCTTTCGGCGAGCATCTTAGACTGTGCCGGGCATCTGATGGCAGTAGCTCACGGGAATCCCCGTTTCTCACCGGGGAAACTGAGGCACAGGGCATTTTACTGCTCTGCTTATTCGGTAGTTGGCAACAAAGGTCAGAACTTATTTGACCCCCGTGGTCTAAACAAGCGAATCACGTCCTGAGGCCACCGCAGCCAGTCCGCGTCTGGAAGGTGTCAGGCAAAACGGGGCCCCGCACCCGTGGTTTGGGACCAGACTCCTGTGGTTGCTCCTCCAGTTCTGAGATCAGGACAGAAATGTAAGTCATCTCCAATTAGGGGCTGCTTCTTGAACGTTTTCCTTATGAGGAAGACAGGGAAATTCTCAGCTCATCCAGCTTTATCTGTGAGCCCGCGGGATCTCTCAGGGGCTTTAAATTAATCGATCAAGCCACAGACACTGAACTGAACCTCTACCCTAGGCTCGAGACTCTGCAAAGTGCTTTAAATGGAGGGAAAAAAGACAAACCAAAGGGCCAGCTGCCCTGCCCCCAGCCATAGCCCAAGGCTGCCTTCTCTGGCTGGGGAATCAGCCTGTCAGTTCAATCACCAGGCCCCTCTGACTGGTGTTTTTCACTCAGCCGGCCTTGTGAGTGGCTCTGGTCACATGCAGACACGGCCTCAGGAGGGGTCCATCCATCTCTTTTCCAGCCCTCACCATTTAATCGTTCCTGACACAGTTTTACGAGAAATACAGCAAAGCCCAGCCCTGTCAATCGCCATGGACTCCTGCGTCTCAGCGCTTTCTCCTTGGCAGGAAAGCTGTGAGTGGCTCTGGTCACATGCAGACACGGCCTCAGGAGGGGTCCATCCATCTCTTTTCCAGCCCTCACCATTTAATCGTTCCTGACACAGTTTTACGAGAAATACAGCAAAGCCCAGCCCTGTCAATCGCCATGGACTCCTGCGTCTCAGCGCTTTCTCCTTGGCAGGAAAGCTATGACCAACCTAGACAGCATATTAAAAAGCAGAGACATCACTTTGCTGACAAAGGTCCGTATAGTCAAAGCTATGGTTTTTCCAGTAGTCATATACAGATGTGAAAGTTGGACCATAAAGAAGGCTGAACAGTTGATGCTTTCGAACTGTGGTGCTGTAAGACTCTTGAGAGGCCCTTGGACTGCAAGGAGATCAAACCCGTCAACCCTAAAAGAAATCAACCCTGGATAGTCATTGGAAGGACTGACATCCTAATACTTTGGCCACCTGATGCAAAGAGCCAGCTCATTTGGGAAAAAGCCTTATGCTGGGAAAGACTGAAGGCAGGAGGAGGCGACAGAGGATGAGATGCTTGTATAGCATCACTGGCTCAACTGACGTGAATTTGAGCAAACCTCAGGAGATGGTGGAGGACAGGGAGATCTAGCGTGCAGTCCACTGGGGCGCAGTCAGACCCGACTTCGTGACTGGACAGCGGCGCCAACCTGCGTCTCAGCAGCCCCCAGAGGACCGGGCGAGCAGGGGCGCGTCTCCGGGATAGCTCAGGTTTAGGGGAGAGGGCCAGGGAGGGTTAGCGAGGGTGGGACTTTCCCAGAGTGGCCTGGGGGACGCGCGGGGGTCTTTAGGAGTCATATGGCAGACGTGTCCTGGGAATGGGCCCATCTTGGAAAAGGGCAGACTACTCTCTCTGAGCAACAGTGCCTGGACTCTAGCATTTGTAGGACTCAGAGATGCTGTGGGACCCCCTGTAAGTTCACACAGATGGGGAAGTGGACCAAGTGGAGATTCAAATGTCAAAGTAACAGCTGCCCAGCTCCGGACTTTTGTTGCCGAGAGTATTTTAAAAAAGAAACAGGGACTCAGGATTTTTGGAGGAATTATTTCCAGTTTCAAACATTGACAACCAGTTCCCTTTTTTTTTCTAACCCTTCACGGACCATGCCTCTATGGAAGTGGGGGGCGCCCACCTCATTTTACGGTGCGACAGTCCTGAAACCGCACAGTGGGAGACTGAGACCAGAGTCTGCTGGTTCCACGGGTAAATCCTGGTGGTCCTCGAAGCCATGGGGAAATTCTAGCAGGACAACAGGGCAGTAAAAGCAGGAGCCCTGAGCACGGGCCGTCGAAGGGGTTCTAGACGCCGACGCCTCTGCACAGCCCCTTGGAGTGCGCCCATTCTCGGAGCCAGCACAGCCCCTTGGAGTGCGCCCATTCTCGGAGCCAGCACAGCCCCTTGGAGTGCGCCCATTCTCGGAGCCAGCACAGCCCCTTGGAGTGCGCCCATTCTCGGAGCCAGCACAGCCCCTTGGAGTGCGCCCATTCTCGGAGCCAGCACAGCCCCTTGGAGTGCGCCCATTCTCGGAGCCAGCACAGCCCCTTGGAGTGCGCCCATTCTCGGAGCCAGCACAGCCCCTTGGAGTGCGCCCATTCTCGGAGCCAGCACAGCCCCTTGGAGTGCGCCCATTCTCGGAGCCAGCACAGCCCCTTGGAGTGCGCCCATTCTCGGAGCCAGCACAGCCCCTTGGAGTGCGCCCATTCTCGGAGCCAGCACAGCCCCTTGGAGTGCGCCCATTCTCGGAGCCAGCACAGCCCCTTGGAGTGCGCCCATTCTCGGAGCCAGCACAGCCCCTTGGAGTGCGCCCATTCTCGGAGCCAGCACAGCCCCTTGGAGTGCGCCCATTCTCGGAGCCAGCACAGCCCCTTGGAGTGCGCCCATTCTCGGAGCCAGCACAGCCCCTTGGAGTGCGCCCATTCTCGGAGCCAGCACAGCCCCTTGGAGTGCGCCCATTCTCGGAGCCAGCACAGCCCCTTGGAGTGCGCCCATTCTCGGAGCCAGCACAGCCCCTTGGAGTGCGCCCATTCTCGGAGCCAGCACAGCCCCTTGGAGTGCGCCCATTCTCGGAGCCAGCACAGCCCCTTGGAGTGCGCCCATTCTCGGAGCCAGCACAGCCCCTTGGAGTGCGCCCATTCTCGGAGCCAGCACAGCCCCTTGGAGTGCGCCCATTCTCGGAGCCAGCACAGCCCCTTGGAGTGCGCCCATTCTCGGAGCCAGCACAGCCCCTTGGAGTGCGCCCATTCTCGGAGCCAGCACAGCCCCTTGGAGTGCGCCCATTCTCGGAGCCAGCACAGCCCCTTGGAGTGCGCCCATTCTCGGAGCCAGAGGCGTGGAGCAGCCTGGAAGGTCCCCACGGGGGTGACTCGGGCCTGGGAGTCTCCGCGCAGGTGCCTGGGGGCAGCCTGCGTGCCGACCCTGCAGCCGTCTCCGTCCTGCAGGGCGTCTGGACGTACCTGGGCAGGGGCAGGATGCCTCCCTTCCTTCCAGAGCCGCCTCCACTCCTGCGCCTCCCGGCGAAGCACAGCGCGCGCACGGCCTTCAGTGCTGCACATGGACGTGTGGTCTTCGAGGCGAGGCGGCGAGGGCTCCGAGCGTGTGAGAGACGCCCCGCTCACTCCCTGCAGAGCGGGCTGAGCTTCTCCCCAGGCTGCCGCCTCTCCCTTCATCTCCCGCGTCCCTTTCTTCTTCACTACCACCTGCCTCTTTTTAGTCACCTGGAAGGGGGATGGGCTCCTCTCTGCTTGTTCTGGTTTTTTGTGCAAGGCGAACTGCAGACTCTGCATTCTGCAGACAGTTGGCGGCAGACCCACCAAGAAACACCAGCTCAGCTCCACATGTCTCTTCCCAGATGGAAGGTCGTAGGACAGAGGTGGTTCGGGGGAGACCTGTCCTGCCCTCCACCTTGACTAGGGGACAGGGATTCCCCAGCAGAGAGGAGGGAAAAAAAACCCGGAAGGAGAATAGAACATATTCTTTCCCAGCAATTATCCATACCCTCCCACCTCCATTTTCCAAATTGTAAGTTCTTTTTATATATCTGTTAAAGCCCTTAGAAAAGAGCTTCACCCATGGTGTAAAATATATACATTCTAATGTAAATCAAGAAGCTATTAATACCGTACTAAGAACACGGTAGTATATTAATTGATGGAAATTGTAGCACGGAATATTCATAATCAGCGGCAGTCTTTTCTTTGGGAGGAACAAAGGATTAAGTTAAGGAGACAGTAACGGTATTGTTACCAGACTGTTGCAATGATTTTTCTCCACAAAAGAGTAGAGAAAGGTGAAATTCCAACTGGGAATATTAGACTATGTAGATCTCTACTCAGGGGTATTCTGCTCTGTTTAAACAGCCGAGCTGTGCTTTGCCTTGTGAACTGATTGTTTTATTAGTGGAATCATCCCATGTTTCATTTTGCCACAGTTAATAGTGCCGTGTCTGTCTAACAATAAATTATAGAGTCAGTCAAACAATAGTTCTGCATGTGGGGTACAATGAAATATCCTATTAAAATGCAGCCTTTCCTCAGGTTCCTAAAATTAGAGTCTTACTTTAAAACCACTTCCTCTGGGTTTAATACACTGTTTTGAACTAGTCACGTGAACAGGATCCCTCTCCTGTCAGAGCGTGGAGGACCGTGGGAGCCACTTGTTCCTTTAGCATTTTTCCGCTCACCCTTCATCATCTTGTTCTGTTCGGGGAAGATTTTATTGGTTTGACAGTAAGAGGCAGTGTGCTAACAGTGTCACCTCTGTGCACTCAAAAGACAGAGCGCCTTCTGGAGCAGCCGCATCCTTTCCCGAGCAGCCGTTCCATTCTCATGATAGTCACGGTGATGATAATAATCGTCGTCTTTCTTGAATGACGGTTTCACACTGGGCACCGCAGAACGTGGTTTACACAGCTCATGCTGTAGGATTCTCATTCAGGCCACCTGGGAGCGGAAACTGTCTCTATCCATTTCACAGATGAGAAAGTTGAGGTTTGGTCAGGGACCCACATCTCTGCTGTCTGGTTTGTCATAGCTTTTCTTGATGATTTTTTAAAGTTAATTTTTATTAGCGTGTGGTTGCTTTGTAATGCTGTGCTAGTCTCTACTGTGCAGCAAAGTGGATCAGCAATACGTTCATCTATACCCTGTCTTTTTTTTGGATTTCCTTTCCATTTGGATCATCCCTAGCAATTAAGGAAGGTCCCCTGAGCTATGCAGTAGGTTCTCATTGGTTGTCTAAGTATCAGTACTGCATATAAGCCAGTCCTGATAATTTTTGCCCTGAGATGGAGTTGGTGTGTCCCACGACAGAGAGTCTTCCCTTGAGCAGCCTTTCGCCAGCCTGCTCTGAGCCCTCTTACCAGGCAGTCCTCAGCTTTAGATGTCCGTGTCCTCTTTGGCACGGGCTGCTCCAGGACTCCTGGCACGTTGGTCTGGTGAGAATCCCCCACCCTCAGCATCCTGGGACCTTCCTCATCACCTCCTGTGCCCTGCGTAGTATCTGCGTACCCTGATCTGCCTTCAGCAAGAATCTGTTTAGGTCATTTAGCCAGAAAGACTCCATTGTCCTGCTAATCCTGTTCCCCTGCCCCCACTCTCTAATTCTGAGGCTGAACCCCGTCTCTGTCCTGCTACAAATCCCCATTTGCAGCGGCCCCTAGGCCAGTGACCCTAGTCACTCTGGACCATAGTAACCGCCTTATTCTGTAACAAGTGTCGTGAGCCATCTCTTTCCTTTAATACGAGCCATCTCTTTCCTCCTCTAATCTCTTTCCTCCAATTGCTTGTCTGGTTGGATCCAGTGGGCTTGGGATGAGGACAAGCTGCTGCTGTCCATCCACCTGGGTCTCGGCGGGTTAACTGGAACCTCCTCTGGGGAACACTAAAGAGCATGCAGGTGCATGCGTCTCTGGGTGGCCCTCAAAGGTTTCCAGTACGCACCGTAACTCCTGGGGTGCACTTGCTCATCTCCTCCCTGAGACCAAGGCCTCCTTGGTCTGCCATTCCATCCTCTCCTCCCAGACACCCTGGACGTTGCTCTCCTTGGCAGGTGTTGATTTGCAAATGTGTGTGTGTGTGTTTAGTCACATCCGCCTCTTTGTGACCCTCTCCCCGGCTCCCCCAATCCTGCACCCTGGAGTGCAGCCTGCCATTGGAGAAGGAAATGGCAACCCACTCCAGTGTTCTTGCCTGGAGAATCCCAGGGACAGGGGACCTGGTGGGCTGCCATCTATGGAGTCACACAGAGTCGGACACGACTGAAGCTACTTAGCAGCAGCAGCATACATATATCCTCTCTCTCTTGAACCTCCTTCCCACCCCATTCCACCTCTCTAGGTTGTTACAGAGCCTCAGGTTCTTCTTTTTTTTTTTTTTTTTGAAGTTCCTTGTGTGCTTGAAGAAAATGCTAACCAATGACCTTGGCAGTCTTTTCAACTTGGCAATTTGGTGTTTCCACGATAGGGTCAATAACTGGCTTGATCTGAAATGCTGATCAGAGCTGTGGTTACAAGAGCCTAATTTCCACTGAGTCTGACTCAATATCGAGCCAAGAGCTGGGCTTGGCATGCTCTTTCTGCTCTAAGACATGAGTGGAATGAAGACTGATTCCTTTCTCTTCTAGGGAGTGATGAGTTTTCCACGATAGGGTCAATAACTGGCTTGATCTGAAATGCTGATCAGAGCTGTGGTTACAAGAGCCTAATTTCCACTGAGTCTGACTCAATATCGAGCCAAGAGCTGGGCTTGGCATGCTCTTTCTGCTCTAAGACATGAGTGGAATGAAGACTGATTCCTTTCTCTTCTAGGGAGTGATGAGCAGAAAATCAGGTGTATTAAAATTAGAGGAACCCTTTAGAGGGTGTCCACAGCAGTAGCCTGGCTGCTGGGCAATGTTCTGCAGACACTTAGGTAACACTCAAGTGTGTAGCCACCATCTAGTGCTCAGGCACTGTTCCCAGTGCTGTGCAAACACCAACACAATCTTCCTACCAGGCCTTATGAAGTTCAGTGTTCCCCCCATTCCTCTGGCAAGGAAACTGGGTGGCAGAGAGAGTTAAACCCTGAGATCTCACGTTCAGCGGCAGAGTAAGGCTTGAATTCTACAGTCTCTGCTCTGGGAGCCAAAACACTGCTTCCCATATAGACTTGATGCCAGACTCATCTTTGACATACTGGGCCCCTGACCCCGCCACAGACATATCCAAACCCCTCCAGGGGCCAAGTGTAAAAGCCACACCCCTCATGTCTTTCCAGGCTGATTCCCGTAGGTTGTTGTTCAGTTGCTAAGTCATGTCCTGCTCTTTGCAGCCCCATGGACTGCAGCACGCCAGGCTTCCCTGTCCCTCATTGTCTCCTGGAGTTTGCTCAAATTCATGTCCGTTGAACTGGTGATGCTGTACAACCATCTCAGCCTCTGTGGCCCTGTTTTCCTTTTGCCTTTGATCTTTCCCAGCATCAGGGTCTTTTCCACTGAATCAGCTTTTCACGTGAGGTGGCCAAAGTATTGGAGTTTCAGCTTCAGCATCAGTCCTTCCAATGAATATTCATGGCTGATTCCCTTTAGGGTAGACTGGTTTGATCTCCTTGCTGTCCAAGGGACTGTCAAGGTAGCCAGGTTTTAGAGCCACTGTCAGGCCATTTCTTTCATTTTACAGATGGGTAAACAGGCTGGAAGGGGAGAGGGATTTGCTCACTAGTTCATGGCATATGCTAATTCAGGCCGATTCCTGAGACTTATCCCTCTGTGATCTCCATATGAGATTGCTGGGGAGTTGACGGTCCCTATGTTGCCTTGAAGAGAAGGGAAAAGCAAAGGAGAAAACGAAAGATATTCCCATCTGAATGCAGAGTTCCAAAGAATAGCAAGGAGAGATAAGAAAGCCTTCCTCAGTGATCAATGCAAAGAANTTTTTTTTTTTATGAATTGGGGAAGATAAACGTTTGCTGTTCAGTCACTGGAGAACTTTTGGCCTGGTTAGGAGATGACTCTGGGAGGACATAATAGCTTTTTTTCGAATCAGTTAAATATTTGCTGGGTTATTGCTCATAGGAGAAATTAGACTTAGTCCGTATAGTTCCCAAGGGCAAAACTAAGGCCAACAAGTTCTTGGAGTTGCAAGGAGACATCTGCCAGTTCAGAATGAGGTGAGTTTTCTGACAGTCAGTGAGAATGCTGGTTCCAAACAACTCGGGGCCCTTGAAGCCTTCTCTCAGAGAACACATGATCGATCACCTGCCAGTGACCTTCTGTAAGGAATCCCTGTGAGGAGAAACTCAAACTAGAGTGTCTCCAGGGTCAAAGACATAGCGATATAATTACATGATGGCTTGCCTTACAAACATGCAGATGTTTTATAGCATGAGGAGCACTGAAGAAGAACGTTTGCTCTCCTGTGATTCTAAATGGTAAACATGAAAGCTCCTGCTATGGCCAGTCACCCGCCAGTCTTTCTAGAAAATGACTGACATTCTGAGGCTCAGGAGGAGGTGTTGGATTTCCTGGTGGATGAAGAAGCTGCTGTTTTGTAATCGTTCTTGTGTGGGCCCAGCCGGATTTTGGCAGCAGTTACGTTTGATGTGTAATTGTGGCCATGGGCAAAAAATGTAACCCAGGGTTGGCAGTCCCAGGAACCACATGACTCTCTTGAACTGTGACAACATGGGAATTACTTTTTGAAACCAGCTGCCTGAGTTTGGCAAACTTCAGACGTAGGATATAGTTTCAGCCCACTGCTAGGGGTCAGAGGTAAGGATTGGAAGGACTGAGTAAAGCAACTGTCTCAGGAATGCAAGTTTGTGGACCTACTGGGTTTTCTTTTCCTGATGAAAGAAGAGCAAGAGGGGAGGAGTTGGAGGCAAATATCAGGATTTAAAAGACCCAATGATTCTGTGCTATTTTAAAAAAATGAGATTTCAGGAAGCAGCAAGCTTGCTAAGCAGGTAGACTTTTCAGGGTCTGTTCCATCTCGCAAAAGTGCGCGTTACTGGGCAAATCTCACACAGTCTGTGTGCTCATCCGAACTTAAACTGGGGTTTACTGGACATAGAGTGGCTTCAGGGAGAGAAGAAAGCATGGAAAACAGTTGGGATCAAGTAAGAATTTTGAGAATTTTGATGTACTCCCACCCTCTTGAGAGTCGAGCTTAATCTAGCGCAGAGGTTGGCAAACCACGGCCCGCGGGTCAGGTCTGGCCAATAGCCTGTTTTTGTAAATGAAGTGTTACTGAGACATGGCAGGGCCCACTCTCTTTGAGTGTTATCTATAGCTGCTTTCTTTACCACTGAGCCACCTGGGACGCCTGCCAAGCAGGAGACATGGGTTCAGTCCCTGCGTGGGGAAGATTCCCTGGAGAGGGACATGGCAACCCACTCCAGTATTCTTGCCTGGGAAATCCCATGGACAGAGGAGCCTGGCAGACTGCAGTCCATGGGGTCACAAAGAGCTGGACAGGACGTAGTGACCAAGCCACTGCCACCATCGCTGCTTTTGCACAAAGGCAGAACTGAATCGAGTGGTTGCAACAGACTGTGGTCTACAGAGCCTAAAATATGTATGATCTGGCCCTTTACAGAAAAGGCTGGCTGTTCCATACTTCATCATGGCCAGCTTTTGAGAAGATACTAATTATACTGGTACTGTTGAGCTAGAAGGGAAAGATTGTTGTTGTTCAGCCACTCAATTGTGTCCGAATCTTTGCAACCCTGTGGATTGCAGCACGCCAAGCTTTTCAGTCCTTCACCATCTCCCAGAGCTTGCTCAAACTCATACCCATTGAGTCAGTGATGCCATTCAACCATCTCATCCTGTGTCATCCCTTTCTCCTCCTGCCTTCAAACTTTCCCAGCATCAGGGTCTTTTCCAGTGAGTTGGCTCTTCGTATCAGATGGCCAAAGTGTTGGAGCTTCAGCCTCAATATCAGTCCTTCCAATGAATATTCAAGACTGATTTCCTTTAGGATTGACTGGTTTGATCTTCTTGCAGTCCAATATGACAGAGGATGAGATGGCTGGATGGCATCACCGACTTGATAGACATGAGTTTGAGTGAACTCCAGGAATTGGTGATAGACAGGGAGGCCTGGCGTGCTGCAGTTCATGGGGTTGCAAAGAGATGGACACGACTGAGCGACTGAACTGAACTGAACTGAACGTTGCCTTGGGAAGCCTGGTCCACCATGTGCTCGTGGGTCTGACAGCTCATCCCTTTCTAGGAGCCTCCATGGACAGTGGGTTCCGATCTTGTAGCCTCTCCGTGACTTATGTGAACACCTTTACCCTCCCCATTGCTGCAAACCTGGTCCAACCCCCAATCGCTTCTTTTCTGAACCACCTGCAGGAACCACCTGCCGGGGGTCTCATTCCCTCGTCTCTAAAGGAGGGGTCAGATTGTGCCTGTTGCCCATATAAGAGCCACCAGAGGCTTCCCCATCAAGGCCCTAAGACCCACAGCCCTGGCCCCCAGCTCCCTCTCCCCCTTGCCGTCTCACCTCATTCCTCACTCCTGGGCTGCGTTCACTCTTTGCTTTCATCCCTCAGATGCAGTCGTCCAGATCCATCCTAGGACTTTGACTTCCTGTTCCTTTTTCTGGAAGGTTCTTCTCCAGTGTCCCCTTTGGCTGCTTGCTCTCCCCATCCTTCTCTCAGCTCATCGGTCTCCCAGAGAGATCTTTCCCAGCCCTGCCTTAGCCTCTGCGACTTTCCCCACAGCAGCCATCAGGACCGGAAATGGCTTGTTTGTTTCTTACTTCATTGCTGATGGCGTGTTCCCTCTATCCGTCAGCTCCCTGAAGACGGCGAGTCTGTCAAATCTGGTCCAGCTGTGTGCCCCATGTCTGGAGCAGCACACACCATCACAGGTGTTCAATAAATGCCAGCCGACTGATTGGCGGTCTTGACTGCCAAAATTAAATTTGGGTCGAGTTTCTGATTTTCATTAGGTTTCCAGCTTTCTTTTTATACCCAGGATGAGGTGACTTGTTCCAAGTATAATAAAATCGGCGATTCTGCCTGAACCTCTGAGCCAGTTGAGGTCTAGGGTGAGGGACGCTTCTTGCCCAGGTTGGAGCCGTGGGATGGTACAGTCACCTCCCCTCCCGTGTGTCCTATCAATCAGGGCCATGAGACCAGGTGGTCCTTGGGATGCTCTGAGTCTCCCTGGGACAGAAGACGACCTTGGCAGCCATGCTTTGGAATGCTCATCCCTGAGTGACTTGGCTGATGCCCCAGCTGGAGCTGGATGAGTCTAGGCACAGAGCAAAAAAGGAGGGGGGGTTTCACCCCCCGGAGAATGCAGACTTTCAGGAATCCACAGAGCTGGCCAAGTTACGCTACTACAAAGCGGGCCAAGAGCTGTGGCTGCCCCGTTCTCCTCCTGCGATCCAGAGTCACAGTAACTGTGCTTTCCCTAGTTTCCAGCACTCACTCTTATTGGGCTTCTTTCTTTAAGAGTTTGTTGTCTCAGCAAGTTACATTGATATGTATATGTATGTATATGTGCGTGTATGTATATGTATGTATATGTGTATGTATGTATATGAATTTATAGACAAGTGTGTGTGAGTAACAAGTGAGTTACATGGTTACTAGGCCTTCCTCAGTGGCTCAGTCATGAAGAATCTGCCTGCAATGCAGGAGATGCAGGTTCGATCCCTCGGTTGGGAAGATCCCTGGGAGGAGGGCGTGGCAAGCCACTCCAGTATTGTTGCCGGGGAAAGCCCATGGCTAAAGGAGACTGGAGGGCTGCAGTCCATGGGGTTGCAAAGCGCTGGACACGCCTGAAGTGACTGAGCACACGGTCTTCCCTATGCGTGTGTATCCCACACACGGCTGAGCTACAGTCACTCAACAACTCGCAGAAAAAATTCTGTACTTAAAATAGGAGATAGTCAAGTTCTTAAATGAATCTAGGGTTATGGAAGGTAAACACTTGAGAACTCTCACTGCCAGGTTCAGTTCAGTTCAGTCGCTCAGTCGTGTCCGACTCTTTGCAGCCCCATGAATCGCAGCACGCCAGGCCTCCCTGTCCATCACCAACTCCCGGAGTTCACTCAGACTCACGTCCATCGAGTCAGTGATGCCATCCAGCCATCTCATCCTCTGTCATCCCCTTCTCCTCCTGCCCCCAATCCCTCCCAACATCAGAGTCTTTGCCAGTGAGTCAACTCTTCCCATCAGGTGGCCAAAGCACTGGAGTTTCAGCTTCAGCGTCATTCCTTCCAAAGAACACCCAGGGCTGATCTCCTTCAGAATGGACTGGTTGGATCTCCTTGCAGTCCAAGGGATTCTCAAGAGTCTTCTCCAGCACCACAGTTCAAAAGCATCAGTTCTTTGGCACTCAGCTTTCTTCACAGTCCAACTCTCACATCCATACATGACCACTGGAAAAACCATAGCCTTGACTAGACAGACCTTTGTTGGCAAAGTAATGTCTCTGCTTTTGAATATGCTGTCTAGGTTGGTCATACTTTCCTTAACTTAGGTTAATATCTAATAGTATTGTAATTTGTGTCTAAATTCAGATGGGGATAGAAATTACTCAAATTATAGGGAGTTGCTTCTTATTTTACATTGTAAAAGGAAATGTTTCTATTAACTCAGCTACCTAAGATAAGTTCCCTGGGCTTCCCTGGTGGCTCAGAGGTTAAAGCGTCTGCCTGCAATGTGGGAGACCTGAGTTCAATCCCTGGGTCGGGAAGATTCCCCTGGAGAAGGAAATGGCAACCCACTCCAGTATTCTTGCCTGGAGAATCCCATGGACAGAGGAGCCTGGTGGGCTACAGTCCATGGGGTTGCAAAGAGTCGGACACAATTGAGCAACTTCACTTCACTTCACCTAAGATAAAATGAATAGTTTTTGTTTTCCTTTTTTGATCATTGTTAGTGGCCTCAGAATTCTGATCAATAACTTTGTGTATGATGCTGAATTTCAAACTGGTTGAATGATCCAAAAATAAAAAAGAAAGGAGTTTGTTGTTTCAGGGGACTCCTTAGTGGGAATATAGTGAGGCTCGGAGATGGGAGGTTCCGAAGCCATGGCTTCTGATCCTGGATCAGGCAGTCTACATCCAGAGAATTTTGAGGGCCCTGTCACCTTCCCCTCGGTGTCTCCATCAGCCCCACCGGTTCTATTGGAGGTGGCTGTGATAAAGAGGCATCCTTAACTTTATCCTTAAGTCTAGCCAGTCCAATGATTTGCAGAGCGAAAATCCACTTGAGTGATTTTCAGCTTGACTTTGCCCCGCTGTGTCCCGTTCTGCAGGGCCCACAGAGAGCTGGCTTCTGTAAGTCTAAGATGTAAACCTGTCATGGCTAAGCTCACACACTGCCCATGTGAGGAGTCTGTCTTATGTCAGCGTCTCACACAAGCAGCATTTAGCTGCTTTGCTTGGGAAAAATCACTTCCCAGTGGAGGACTCAAAGAAGAGAGGAAGGATGCAGAATGGGCTTATGTTCAGCAACGATTTCTTAAGCATTTCCTGTGTGCCAAACACTGGGCTCGTGGGGTGGACTTCACCTGCTGCTTGTCAGTTACACTGGCATTGGTGGGGAGCAGGTCTCAGAGGTGGGGGAAGCAGGGCGGTTTGGAGGACAGGTAGTAGCCAGGAGTAGGAGTGACCCGGAGCTGGTGAAGTCAGGAGCAGAATCTCGGTCACTGTGGATGAGCTGGGGAGCCTGGCCCCAGGGGCCACATGCCTAGTGAGAAGCCGGGAGCCCAGATGATCATGTAGGGCAGATTCCAGGCACCCCCCAGAAGGTACCAAAACGAAGTCAATTCTCACCTCGCTGTCCTTTAACTCAGAATCGACTCCTTCTTTTTCACATTTGTAATTGCTAATGATGCTGAAGCTGGAACTCCAGTGCTTTGGCCACCTGATGCGAAGAGTTGACTCACTGGCAAAGACTCTGATGCTGGGAGGGATTGGGGGCAGGAGGAGAAGGGGATGACAGAGGATGAGATGGCTGGATGGCATCACTGACTCGATGGACGTGAGTCTGAGTGAACTCCGGGAGTTGGTGATGGACAGGGAGGCCTGGCGTGCTGCGACTCATGGGGTTGCAAAGAGTCGGACACGACTGAGCGACTGAACTGAACTGAACGCCTCAATATCTTCCATCCTCTCTCCAAAACCAGGCCAACGATTCTCCTCTCCTCCTCATTCCCCCTCAGATACGGAGCACCCTCAGCCACCTTGTCCTGGAAGCCAGCAGCGCCCTTTCCTTGCTCACCACTCTGCCTGAGACTCTGGCCATGATTTCCTGACAGCCATTTGCCCTTTGTCAACCTTGCCGTTTGTAGGAGTCCCTCATGGTCCACTGGTTAAGACTCCATGCTTCCAATCACGGGGGCGTGGGTTCAGCTGCTGGTTAGGGAACTAAGGTCCCACCTGCTGCATAGCACGGCCGAAAATAAGTGAATAACCTTGTCGTTTGCGTATGTGCTCAGTCGCTTCAGTGGTGTCCAGCTCTTTGCGACCCCATGGACCGTAGCCCGCCAGGCTACTCTGTTTATGGGATTCTCCAGGCAAGAATACTGGAGTGGGTAGCCATTCCCTTCTCCAGGGGATCTTCCCAACCCAGGGATCAAACCCGTGACTCTTAGATCTCCTGCATTGGCAGGCAGATTCTTTACCACTAGCAGCTTCCCTCCCCAAATCTTCCAAAACTGGTCATTCAAGGGATCACGCTGACCTCCCCCATCGGCACACCTGAGGCTTTCACTGCCTCCNTTTTTTTTTTTTTTTAATGAATGAATAAACTTCGCTGGTAAGTGCACATCCTGATTTACAAGCTTTGGCATCAGATTGTGTGTGAATGAGCAAAAAGGATCTAGACAAACATAAGAAACCCTTTGTTAATGTCTTTGACTTGGCCTTAGGGATAGAGAGATTTGTTTTCTGCTCCAGGCTATAAAATAGCTCTGTGAACTTGAGAAAGTTCTGCTGCCTCTCGGTGGCTCTGATCCTCAGTTCTAAAATGTAAGAACAGTCTAGAATGATGCCATGTTATGTACCAGCCAGTGTGATGCAGTGTAAGACAGTCTTAAGAGCTCTGGAGGAGCATCAGGACTGGAATTTCACCACTTCCTCCTTTGTCACTCGGAGCAAGTCCTCTACTTTCCTTTGACTTTCCCCTCCTAAACGGGGAAGCAGAACACTTACGTCAGTGGGCAGCACAAGGAATCAACTGTGACAATCTTTGTGTAAAGTACCCAGGACGTTCCAGTAATAGGCCTTCCAGCCACTTGTTTCTTCCACCCCACCGCCCCTGCCAGTCCAAACAAACAACATTTTCCCTGGAGGGTTACTTATGAGGGGTGTGTGTGTGTGTGTNCTCGTTTTTAATGTTAGTCTTGTCTCTCCGGCCTCCTGCCTCGCCCAGCCCCCTTAAGGTGTGTCACGCTCAGGCATGCTGTGAGTGATAATGCTTGGAGATTCGACTCCTTAGCTCTACAACAAAACAAAACAAGACTGCAGGTGCCCAACACAAAGGCAGAACTCCTGTCAGGGAAGCCCTGTCTTCTTCATTCTCAGCCAAGGGGGACAAGGCCGCTCTGGACAGCCTCCTGCATTGTTCTCTTTCCTTCAGTCCTTCTATAAAGGGCAGCCAGTTTTCCTTTGCCACTGTGCTCACTGGAGACTCAGAAATGTGCCTGGAGCCCCAGAGTCACAGGCGCATGGTCCTTTCCAGAGCAACCTCATTAAGGGCCAAACACGTTAAATTTCATTTTTTAGATACTCCGCACTCCCAGGAATCCCCTCTCTGGTGGCTTTGCACTGGGAGGCAGGGCTCTGTGCTTGGAAGCTCTGTCCTATGCTTTCAAGGCTCATGCAGATGCCCAGCTATCTCTGCTCTGCATCAGAGCAGCAGGAAGAAGCCTTGATGAAACAGGGTTGAGGCTCTCCCTGGCTAAATGGAACCCTCCTTCTGCTGGAGTGGGTGTGTGGGTGTGTGTGCATATTTCTTTTTTTTCCCCCAGAGGCTATATTTGACCCCCTAACTAACATGCAAGTTCAGATGCTTCTGAGTAAGGAAAGAAGCTGAAATGAGCATGTTTCTAATAGACTCAGCATCTAAAATGAATGGCCAACTTTATTTCTTTGTACAGCAGCTATGCAAATGCCTCTTGCCCAAATACATCCCAGTTAGGAGACAGAGTCTGTTAAGAAGAGGTATTTATCATTCCCCTTTCCCAGTTAGGGCTTCTCCGTGGCTCAGAGGGTAAAAATCTGCCTGCTATACAGGAGACGCAGGAGATGCGGGTTTGATCCCTAGGTCAGGAAGATCCCCTACAGAAGGAAACGGCAAACCTTCTTGCCTGGAGAATACCATGGATAGAGGATCCTGGTGGCCTACAGTCCAAAAGTTCACAAAGAATCAGACATGACTAAGCATGCAGACACTTCCCCAATTAAGGACTTTGTTCACCTTACACCTAGAATTTATGGCTATCCCCAGAGTAGTGCACAGCTGACCATGGTTTCTTTAAAGAAGTCAAGATTTGCCACTGGACTGTCATTAAAATGTAATATAATTAACATAAAACAAATCATTCTTTTCAACACAAATACATAAATTGACTCTGCTTATAATCTTTTTTTTTAAGTATATAGTACTTTCATTTGAAGAGATTAGTATATTTAAAATGCTGTTATGTGTTTCATCAATTTTTTTTTAAATCTTTACTTCTATGTAAAGGATGGTATTTGCCATAAATATAGAAGTACAAACTAGATGGTTGCTTAGATTTGCTCTTTTTGCCTTTGGGAAAACTTGAATATGAGGCTGCTTGGTTTTCACAAGTTGATTACCAAAAAAAAGAGAGAGAGGAAGAAAACAGAGTGCCTGGTGCCTTGTTCCTGGTATGCCAGGGAAGTTTTGTTCAGATAAACCCCTACTGAATGAAAGCAAATCCTGTTGACCTCTCAGCTTTAAAAGGCGAGGGATATGCCAGAGTCTGACGGAACAGGGCGCAAAAAGAATTGTGGAAATTAGCAGCTCCAAGTTGAATATAGGAACAGGTCCAGACAAACGTGAGGCAAACCTGATTATGAGGAGTGAAAGGGCATTTCCCCTGGAATCGCAGGATTTTTTTTTTTTTTTAATAGGGGACGCTATTGTCATTCAGAAAGCCTCAGGCTGTTCTGAAAGCAAGCAAAAATCAATAGCCCACTTGTTGAGGATAAGTGAATTAGTCTGTGTTGAATGTAACCGAGTACCTGAGCACACTTGAGTGAACAGGGCTTGTTGGGGAGAAAAGACAGTGGGAAGGACTGTCTCTAAATGCCCACAGCGGGGCACATCGCTGGTTGATTATGTCCAGTGATCCTTTCTCTGCAGGACTCACGTGAGACTCTGTTATTGTTTTTGCCTATCTGTCCGTGACCTGACAGAATGAATAGAGTCCCCCGCTTCTCAAGACAGTCCAAGCGGTGGCCAGTGGGCTGCAGAAGAGCCAGGAAAAGATGAATGGGGCCGCGCGGTTCAGAGGAAGAGGCCCTTTTATTAGACACTCCAAGTGCAAAATGACAAAATAGGAAGAACATTCAGTACACATTGAAGAAAGCGTTTTTTTAATAATGCCATAGCAAATAAAGTACCCATATTTAAGAGACTGTGTTGCTGCTGCTGCTAAGTCGCTTCAGTCGTGTCCAACTCTGTGCGACCCCAGAGACGGCAGCCCACCAGGCCCCGCCGTCCCTGGGATTCTCCAGGCAAGAACACGGGAGTGGGTTAGACACTGTGTTAGCTATATGTAAAACACAGCCTTTTGGCTGGCGTCGGTGAAAGAGCCATCACAGCGCCCCGCCTGGAGAGCATGTGAATGAGGTGCACCCGGGGTTTACCCCGCTCCCCTTCCGTCTCAGCGCACGTTTGTGAATTACGGCTTACCCGTGTGTGGTGTGGCTGTTGAGAGCCGTGTGCAGTGTTCGTGTCGGTTTTAAAGGCTGCAGTCTAGCAAGGCCATGCACTTGAAACCAACCAAGAGAGTCCTTCAGTGTGAACTCTCATCCTTACGAAGAAGTCTCTACGTAGATAGCTTCCTAGGTTTCAGTTGACACAGAAGCAGTGTCTAGTCTATCTGAAATCTCTTTTCTTGACTGTCTATGCAAAAGAAAGGTGTGTTGGGTGAAGAGACCGCCTGCAATGTAGGAGACCTAGGAGATGCAGGTTCCATCCCTAGGTTAGGAAGATGTCCCAGAGGAGGAAATGCCAACACCAGTGTTCTTGCCTGAAAAGTCCCAGGGACAGATGGTGAGCTGTAGTCCAAAGGGTCAGAAAGAGCTGGACATGACCGCGCACAAGACAAGACCACAGGAAGAGATGGGAGAGCTTGAGTGTCTGTTTTGGTCCAGAGTTAAGACGTTTCTCCTCCAGACGTTTCCTTGTTTTCTGTAATCTCCAGCCCTTCTCTTCTGGGCGTCTTTTGGTGCCAGGGAATGGGACTTGTTTGCCCATTAGGTACCATAGACGGAAACTTGTCAGGGATCTCCAGGAACATCAGAGACCTGAGAAAGATATTATTGGCTCTGAAGTATGGTAAGAAAATGACAGAGTCGAAATCCGTGAATATAAAATTAAATATCTACGAAAGATAATATCCTGCCACTTGTCAGCTGCAACTCATATGTCGCTGTATCTCCGTCCTATTTAAAGCGAGAGGTGGGATCGTCTCAGTAGTATTTGATAGGAAGGGGTGCGGCTTCCTCCACTGGAGAGGACTCTACCTCCGCCCCGCCACACGGCTCTCTCCAGTAGGTCTTGGGGGAAATACCTGCACAAGAGATGGAATTGATACAGAACAGCAAAGGTGTGCTCCAGACAAGGATGCTGAAGCAGGAATGAGGCTAAGCTCAGAAAGGCTCCCTTTCTTGACAGGGATAGTCAGAGCTAATCCTGTGTCCTTTTCTTCCCGAGCCCTCCCCATTTATAAAGCCAGATTGCAAGTCCCCTGCGAATCCCCCAAATGCTCGCACTGAATAACTCTGTAGCCTTAGTCTGCGCT
>SJYX01001469.1:185713-241038 GCA_006410675.1 Oreotragus oreotragus
GTGGAGCCTGGTGGGCTACAGTCCATGGGGTCACAGAAGAGTGGGACACGCCTTAGTGACTGAACAACAACAAATGCCTTCTTAGCTTTTTCTATTCCATAGCTCTTGTAACGCTTCGCCTAATCAGGCTAGACATGTTTAATAATCCCTGCCTATGGGCCGAGTGTTGTAAATAGTATCCACCCTAATTCTGCTGAAATGCGATACACTGACAAATTCAGAAATAGGGATCATGTACTGAGTTTGGGGACTGTCTCATGTGATGCTAGTTATAAAGTCATTTTCATAAGTTTTAGATTTGTACTTTTAGTTGAATATTGGCATTTCCACCATTTCTGGAAGAGTATGGGCTAAGTAAGGAGGTTACAGAAACATGGTACAGATACCACCATGCTTGCATACCGTGCCAAAGTACCAGGCAGAGACCCCTTGGCCCAACATCCCAGCTAGACTGGACACCAGCTACCGGACAGTGTGGAGCAGTGTCGGCCCTGCCACCTGTATCTGGGCTTGTTGTCCTTTGTCAAGTTTCAACTTGGCCCAGCATTTTACTATTTATCCATGTTCTCCGTGCTTCCTGAGGCACTTCAACTGCACGAGAATTGATTTCAAGAAATATACTTAGGGCCTTTTTTTTTTTTTTTTTTTTTTGCACACTCTTGGGTTGGCAAAATGCATATTTGCATAGAAATAATCTTTAGTGAGCTCTCCTTGCAAGTGTGTCAGATTTATAAACATCATGACTATAAGGACATATTTTTGGATCTGGTTTTCCTCCTCAGTTTATTTCTTCTTTCATTTGTCACGTTCTGGGTCACTCTGCACTGGATTTATTGGGTTGGAATTTTGTTTTTCGAACAATTTCTTGGCCCAGGTTGTGTTTCTGTGTTTATATTAAAGCATCTCACGAGATTTTTTTTTCCATCTCAGTGTTCACAGGCTCCTTCTGGTGAAGATAAAACATGTGGTCCGTAAGCCTCTTCCACCTGCCTCTCCTCCCACCCCCAGCGTGGCCCACAGTCCCTCTTTGAAGATGGTGGGCTTTAACAGGCAGGGGAGACCAGAGACCAGATGGTTTTACCTCGCACCTGTGAGAGTGGCAGGGCTCCGAAAGAACACCAGAGTTAATGGCCGGAATGGGGCTGCCAAGCTCAGTGGGATTTGCTTTGACTGGCGCAGCGTTCTGTGTAACCGAGCTTTCCGGCTAACTGATGGCTACGTCGCCCGCCGCCCCACCCCTGCCTCCTCCCCACCGCCAGCCCTCCCTGTGTGAAGGGTGCTTCCCTGTCTCCCTCTGCTGCGGCCACCCCTCCTCCGCATCCCCGTCACGTCTCTCCTCGACTGGCTTCTCCCTCCACTTAGCGTCCCTCTGCTTTTCCCTTGCCAGCTGTGTTTCCTCTGCTATCACACACATTTCCTGTTTTTCTCTCTCCCGGTGGCCTCAGACTTGACTTTTTATTGGCTGGCAAGTGGCATCTGACCTGGCGTCGTCTTCCCCGAACCTTGTGCTGTTCCAGTCTCGTGGACAAGTTGGCATGGGTCTGCCCTCGGGTCTGCCTTGGCTTTTTCTGGATGCTTTGTGCGCCTGGAGGTCCAAGTTCATTGTTGCCCAAACTGAAGGAGGGTTTCCACTGCCCGGATATCTGCTGCTGATGTTCATCTGCACATTTTAAGGGCACTTGTATTTTCATTTCATAATACCTGGGCAGCAGGTAGTTCTCGGAAGCACAGGATTACTTGGAAGAAATACGACGTTCTCTTTTTCCTCTCCTCTCTCCCCACAGCCTGCACCAAGATTCTAAGCTTAGGTACATAAGTGAAGTAGTTCTTCCTTTTTCTTCGGAAGTGAACTTCTCTTTTCCTGCTCTCATTGGCAGGGGGTTCAAAGGTGGGCCCAGTGAGTCCCCGTCTCCTCCGTCCGTGCCGCAGTGTGACTGAGAGCCTGCGAGCTGCTTGTAACCAATGGGAAGTAGAGATGCTTAAGGAACGTCGCTTCCTGGATTAGTCTTCACTGTATGGCAGAGTAAAGAGACTTCGATGATATAAGTAAGGTCCCAGATGAGTTGATTTTAAGTTGACATATCGGGGAGATGTGGGTCTGAGTTAGGTTAAAGCTGCTAACACATTATTGACTGGAGATGTATCAATACATTTTTAGAGAATGATGCAGTTAACATCACCGTGCAAAGTTGTTAGAGCTTAAAATTGATCAAGGGTTCACTATACAACCTAGTCGTTATTCATATTTTGCTCTGTTAGGTTTCATTCCAACCTCGTGTGTATATAAATGTAAAAATTTCAAAAATGGTGCATCACGAAATTTCGAGTGAAGAAGAATCTTTCCGAAATTTTAGGCAGGCACTGGCTCTGATTGTCCCAGTGACATGTATACTGGTGCGTCAGTAGATGATAGGTCTTCAGAATGCAGTTCTGATTCAGACATGAATATTAGACCATCCAAAAGAGAGAAACTGCAGTGATTGGTCCTGGTACAGAAATGGAAAGTGAAACTCATGTGCTAGAGAATGCTCCTTTGCTTCTGCAGAAGAGTAGATGGAAGGCAACATTTCACAAAAGTTAGAAGACTTTATGGTTGTGCCAAGTGTAATTGTTGGTTATAATAACTCGCAAAGTGTTTGTGAAGTAACAATTAATTTTTGGCTACCCAAAATAAAAATCGCCAGCCACAAGTGTTAGTTTATGCAAAAACCCCCAAGTCAGTAATGAAGACTCAAGTCAGAGAGACTCTCCACTGATGGTTTTAAAGACATAAGCTGCCATGTTGTGAGAGGCAGCTGACTTCTAGGATCTGAGAGTGGCCCGAAGTAACTGGCAAGAAAATGTGGACATCAGTCCTACAACCTCAAGGAAATGAATTCTGCCAGCAGGCTGAGATGGTCGAACTTTCCCAGCAAAGTCTCTGATGAGAGTCACAGGCCAACTGATCCCTGAATTTGAGCCTAGTGAGACCCTGAAGTTGTGAACCCAGCTCAGCAAGCCACACCAACACTGCCGACCTATTGGAAGTGTATGATACAAAACGTTCTGATGTTTTCAGCCGATGAATTTGTGGGAATTTGTCACACAGCAGTGGAAAAGGAATGCATTCAGGGTAGCGGAGACTTCACCCGTCTGGCATTCTGCTGCACAGCAAGTTCCAGTTCCTAACCAGGCCGCAGAAGGCAGCCAAGTCGATGACAGCCCCAGAGCAGATACATAGGAAGTCCCACTTCTTCATGATTTTCAGCTCTGTGCTAAGAGGAAAATTACAGTGCCCAGTTCCGTGTGAGAACTTAGGCACACTCGCACTCAGAGCCACATGTTGTCCGTCCCAGAACATGGTCAGGAGCAGCTCCTGTGACCAGCATGTGCCTAGGAGGCGTCGCCTCCTGGCTCACTGAGCAGAAACGAGGTGCCTTCAAGGTACAGGTCACAACATTCACGTTATAGATGAGGAAAGGAGGAATCTGCGGCCCCTCTCAGGCAGAACTCAATATAAGGCCTCCGTCTTGAATCGCATTGACCCAAGAGGTCATATGATTTCCATTCATTTATGGAGCAACTCAAGGGCAGAAGTGAAATTGTAATTTCACTTGTGAATATCTGCATCCTTGTTTTATTTATGTATTTATTGAATTCCCCTCTCCACGCCACCACCACTTAACGCCCCTCGACCCCTTGTCCAAGAATCATCTTTCCCTTTAAAAACTCCCTGGATGCCCCAGGATTTTTTCCCCCCTAAAAGCGATGTATTTCTCACTGTCAGACTCGATCGAGCCGTGCAGAGTCCTCGCTTCCTCCCATGCTCACCCAACCTGAAATAATTGTCTGTATGTTCCTTTTATTGTCACCTCTGAAACAAGATGAAGAAACCAATGGTTTGCTTTAGAAGGCATTAACTGCTTTATCACATTAATACTGACTCGTATCTTATTTCCCACTTGCAGTAAGAAAAACCATTCAAATCTTTTCCCGCACAGGACAATATCTTGAATAGCTTCTGTGTGTTTCCTATTTTTGGCTGTTTCTGTATAAACAGACTTAATCTAATAGCATGCTGAACCGTCTAACTTGGCAGAAATTCAGGAAATCACTCATTTCTGTGGCAAGCCTGGATGCCAAGAAGGGGGAGGGGGGGCCTCACTTTTACTGCAGAAAGATCTCTCTTAAAGTTGTCCTTCATGAACATAATATGTCCATCATTTGAAATTCTCCAACACCCCGACTGGAAATTATTTATTGCAGAAAGACACAATGGTGAACGAGAAACTGTTACTCTGTGTGCCGTTTCTGTCTTCGGTTCCTTTGCCCTAAGAAGCAGGAGCACATGAACTCTGCTGTGAATGCTGGTGTGGTTATGGAGGATGGCACCCACCTCTAGGCTTGTGCACGGAGCCATTTTCACCACCCCCTGAATCCAAAAGTTGAGACCATCACAGCCCCATGCAAAGCCCACCTGGTGGCCTGGCCCAGCCCAGAGTTCTCCCCCCGTTGCTGGAACAAGAGCCTGTTCTGGGAGAAAGCACCGTTGCTGCCATGCTAGGTGCGCTCTCACCACACACACAGTGCCCATTCTGATTCATTGCCAGTCACACCTCGCAGATCCTGAGTGGCCTAAGTCCCGGGTCCCACTCTTGGTCACTGCTGGAGAGCCTCTCACGTCCTGCTGACGCAGCCGCTGACGGCTCAGTGTTACGGGTCCTTCCGCCGCCCCATCCCTAGACCGGGGTCCCCAGGGTCGCAGCTCTGGGCTCCGTTCTCTGTACCCCTCCACGGTGCCCTTCCTCACCACAGGAGAGGGATGCCAAGGGCCCTGTGGGCTCCCTTCAAGGGTTCCTGGGACAGGACACTCGAGCTTTCTGAAGGCTCTTCCTGCAGCAGGATGAAATTCACACGAGGACCAGCGCCCTTTATCAGAGAGGTCAAGGTGAGGGGCGGGGTGCTCAGCGGCCACGTGAGGGGTTTCGCTGGGCAGAGGTGAGGTGGGCTGAGCACCGGGACCTCCTCCCCTGGTCAGATTCCCGGGGCCTAGTGTTTCCTCTTCAGTTCGTGGTCCTGAAGCCCAGCCCCCACCAGAAGCCCTTCTGTCTGTTTAGAACGGAGAGTCCCAGGTCTGCCATGGACACTTGTTCCAGGAGTTGGGTACCAGCGTGGGCGTCAGCATCTGTACACCTGTCCGGCTCCCACAGCGAATCTGACACACCCTTTGGGCTAAGAAGCACCCTTCTATCGGAGCTGGCACCTCCATAAGGATGAGATCTGTATTCTCTTGCTCTTTTGTATGCTTCCCCATGCAAGGATAATTACACAGAAGCAGCACAGCAATGCTTGTTGGTGGATTTATTCTAGGCTTTCTTTTTTATTTTTTTTTTAGCTGTCTTTGTCTGCAACTTTGCAAAATAAACCCCGCAGTCACCCCACACTTTGTGGGTAGCTTGCTATAGAGTGGAATTTCACTGTCTTAAATTGGGGGCTAATTTCTTGGTTTCAGCTGAATTGTGAAAGGGAGTGGAAAGACCCTTGGAAAAACACGAATATTGCTGCTGAGCGCTAGCCAGGCCCTTCCCTTCCAGCAAGTTCCATGAGGGATTAAGAGGCTGGCTGTTTTCAACTCCCTATTAGTGTTGCTTCCACACCCCCTCCTCACTGAGCATTTATCTTGCAAGGGGCATGTTTAGTGATGTTCCCATTCTATTTTATCTGCAGAATTACTTTCCATTCTGAGGTCTTTTGTATAAGTATTCCTTGAACCCATTCCAGAAAGTGGATTTTTAACCCAGTAGACCATAACTGCAGTGTTTTATCTTGCATACATATTTCAGAATGTGAATGTAAGTAGATTTAGCAAAGTTAAAACAAAATTAAAACTTTTCAAAGGGCACCAATGCTTGCTTTCCCGTGTTGAACTTTTCCCTTTGGAGTCCTTACAGTGTTAAAAAGATTCTCTAAAAACTGGAAGACTTTTTCACTTCAGGTTTTTTTTTTGTTTTGTTTTTTTTTTTTATGTACAAGAGATGGGGTTCAGAAAACACCGGTGAGGTTTGGCCTCCCTGCAATAAGTAGCCTCGGTAACTGCCTAGGCTCAATTTTGAATCTGAGAGTTAGTGCCATTAAGATTAGCATTGTGCTGTCAGTCAGGTTTCTAGCTGGCATGTTCTTTTGCCCTCTTGTTTCTCTTGAAATCCCTTTCTCAGGCAGAAGCTAATATCATTGCTCTGAAATAGAAATCCAGTCTTCCCACCACCCTGTTCACCACTCTCCTGCTTAATCCCCTTGCCTGGCTGCCTGTTTCCCTTGGGATGGGATCTGAAATCCTCACCTGATGCTGCAAGGACCCTGCCAATCTCTGCAGCCCACTCTCAGCCGACCCTGCCCTGCCTGCACATACCCCAGCGCACACACAACTTGCCGCAGGGCCTTTGCACATGCTGCTGACCACCTGGAGTAGTCCTCGCCTCCTGCTTTAGCTAATAAACCTTTGCTGGTTCTTTAAGGGCTCAGCCAGGTCTTTCCTTTTAGCAAGTCGCAGTTACTTTATCTTTCCAAGCTGTATTTTCTCCTCTGTATCATCTTATAGGGTTAATAGCTACGTCTTCTATTTGGAAGGAAGAGGACTTTTTGGAGAGAAGTGAGGAATAAGTGATATGATTCCATAAAGCCCTCGGTGGAGTGCCTGGCGCGTGGTAGGTGAGTGTGCTCTGAGTGTGCTCCGGTTCATGCTTTGAAATCCTACTCTCCAAGGATGATGGTACTAGGAGATGGGGCCTCTGAGAGGTGCTTGCTTCATGCGGTGGCGCTCTCTCAAATGGGGTTGGTGGCCTTTTCGTAAAGGCTCCGGAGAGCTCCCAGCCCCTTCCACTGTGAGAGGAGGCAGTGAGAAGGTGCCAGCCATAAGCCTCATTAGTATCTGCCGTCTGTGCACCTTGCATGCTGACCTCCAGCCTCCTGAGTGGTGAAGAAGGCGTTGCTGTTGTTTGTAAACCACCCAGCCTGTGCTCTTTTGTAAGATCCCCACTTACTCACTTGGCTGTATTTTTGTCCACCCCTCCCCAGCCCCTGCAGAGTGTAAGGGAAAGAAAGGGCCGTGTGGAGGCGAGATCCAGCGTTTGTTATCCTCGTTTTATAGTGAAGACCTGAGGTGTGCAGAGCTTCTGTGCATGCCGTGGACCAGTCCCCGCCCTCGCTAACTGCCAGCCAGCGGCTCTGCGTGTCGCCCGCCTTCAAAACAGAACCACGAGCCCAGGACTTTGGTTAGGGCCTTCCTGTGTTCTCCAGAACACATGCCGTGACACCAGCGCCCAACCTTTCACTGTGCAGCGTTCCGACAGGCACGCAGACAGGCCTCTGGCTCGAGTGACGCCACTACAAAGGACCCTGCTTTTCATAAACGGATCACCGCGAGGCCGCTTCTCAAGAAAGCAGCTTCTGCTGCCTCCCGCGCGCTTTCGTGCTCTGCTGTGCAGTGCAGAGTGGAGCTGGCGGGTCTCCTTTCCTTCTCTACTCCATGTATGATTCATAAAGGGAGCTCGGCAGCTCGTGGGGCGCGTGCCGCCACCTGGACCTCACCCCCAGGAGCATCAGGAGGGCTTGGGCCCCGTGTCACTCTCCACTCGCCCGTGGGCCAGCTCGGAGAGCAGGGGAGGGGCTGTCCTGTGGAGTTCTGTTTATTTAGGTTTCTTCAGGTTTCTCGTTGCAGAGATAAGTTCCAGCATTGCTGACCAAAGGGCCGTTTGTCCTTTTAGTAGTAGTCTGACCCTCTGGGGGCCCTAAAGTGGCACACACACCCCCCACCCCGAGACTGGAGCAGCTCCCCATGGGGACTGCCCCTGTGTTCCATCTTCCTACAGTGCCCCCTGCCCAGACATGGGTTGGGGATCCAGCCGTATTCTTCTAGACCTCAGACCTCTCTTTTTTTTATATATATATAATTTTGAAGAATATCTCTACAATGAGAGTTTCACTCTTTTGAGTCTTCGGGAGCTTTACTGTACAATAGTAGTGCCCAAGGGATAGGAGCGCCATAAATGGCCAAGAGCTGGCTCCCCATAGACCAAGTGTTTTGTTACAGATACATGTGGAAATACCGAAGTTTTGGAATGGCGTGCCCCCGCTTTTTATATATTTGACTGCTGTTACACCACTGTCTCTCTCACTTACTCATTCCTGCACCAGAAATCTTTGTGTGGAAGAGTCGGTGGAAGCATTAACGCTTCAGGGCCTTAGAACTGGTGAGAAGGCATCCTGCCCATGAACGTCATCCACCAGGAGCACGGCCCAGGGCCAGCGGGGTAGAGGTCAGTTCTGGGCTGGAATGTGTGTGTTGTGGGGGAGGGAATTGGGGTCAGTGGTGCATTTGTGAAAGAGGAGGAAGAGAAAGGGCTCAGAGCAGGCAAGAGCCTGGGAGACAGCTAGTGTTTGTCAAGCTCCTACTGTGTGCCAAGCTCAGTGCCCTGCCGGCACTGGGGCATCCTCACAGGGTCCTGAAGGCAGGCCCGCAGAACCCGGTTCCCCGCCGTTCACACAGGAAGCCTTGCCCGACGGCATCAGACTTCAAGTCTAAGTGTGTCTGGTGCTGAAACCATGCTCTTTCCCCAAGTGTCTGCGGCCGAGTGTTGCCTGACTCAGGGTTTGCTGGGGCCTGGCTCTGAGCTGGAGCTGGTGGCGTGAAGCCCTCTCATTCCACATCGGTGAATGGATCCCTCAGTCCATCACCCAGGAGGCGTGAGCAAGGGTGTGGCAGGCAGACTTAGATCTGGCCACTCTGACTTAGATACCGGTGAAGGGACCTCTTGGACATCTCCTCTGGGAGGACAGGGGGGTTTCTAATGTGTAGTTCCTGACCAAGCAAGAAGGGAGACTGTTGCTTGAAATGGGTTGTTAGGGACTGAATGTGTCCTCCAAGATTCCTGGGCTGAAGCCCCAGTGCCCAGCATGGTGGCCTTTGGAGGGAGGGAGTTAGGTTTAGATGAGGTCGTCCGGGGTCAGTGCCCTGATAGGACAAGGAAAGCAGAGCTCTGTCTCCTGCTGTGCGCCCTGAGGAAGGGCCCTCTGAGGACACAGCCTGGGGTGGCCCTGCAAGCCTAGAAGAGAACTTTCACCACAGGTGAGATCCCATTTCGCTCAAGGTCAGGGTCCCAGGACCTTGATCTGGGACTTCCCAGCCTCCAGAGCTGTCAGAAATCGGCATCTGTTCCTTAAGTCTCCCAGCCTCTGGTATTTTCTTACAATAGCTGAGCAGACAAAGACTTGGGCCTAGCACATTATGACCCACAGAATCAGAAGCCACATACCTGGGTCCATGTCATGGATTGGCCAGGTATTTTCTCTGGGCCTTGAGCAAGTCACTTATCTTCTCTAAGCCCCAGTTTCTTCACCTATAAAATGGGGATGCATTAGCAACCTTCCTTAAGGCTTGTGCGTGCATGCTAAGTTGCTTCAGTTGTGTCCGACTCTTTGCAACCCCATGAACTGTAGCCCACCAGGCTCCTCCATCCATGGGATTCTCCAGGCAAGAAAACTGGAGTGGGTTGCCATGCCCTTCTCTGGGGATCTTGCTGACCCAGGGATCGAACCTGTATCTCCTGTAGCTCCTGCACTGCAGGCAGATTCTTTACCGCTGAGCCACCAGGGAAGCCTCGAGGCTCAGTACCCATTAAGTGCTCAGTACTTAGCACCACTGACATCATTCACAGCATCGTCATCGTTATTAAAAGTCAACATCACTCACACTATCATCAACGTCATTAACATCATTGTCACCCCGAAAAGCACTAGTATATGGTTTCCATTTGCCCTTGACCAGGGGTCTGTGTTGGGAAAATCTGTGAATGACAGATACACACAGAACCCAGAGGTCAGCCTTTCCTTGCAAGCATCAGTGGTGGCCTCCTTAGGGGAAAGAATGCTTCGGAAACCAGGTCACAGAGCAAAGTACCTTTTATTGTACAGAGCCGAGAGGTCTGTCGTGGACGTGCAGAGGGAGCCCGGCCTAATTGCGTTGATAATACAATCCCGTAACTCATTCTGCCAGCGCAGAGGTGGATGGACGGTCCCCGTCGTTGCAACTGCGCTTTGCCCCCGTTCTCCTAGGAGAGACATCAGCGCTCCAGTAGTGATCAAAGTGCCTTGGACGAGCCCTTGCTATTAAGTTTGTGGCTTCGGTTTAATAAAAGGTAGTATATTAAAATGGAAACACGTTACTGTTGATAAAGACTGAACATGTTATAAATCAGATTAAAGCTTCGATAACACAAAATGCAAGGAAAGAAAGCTAAGGGTTATTGACTACCTACTATGCCCTGTTTGCTCCTCTGCACGCTTAGAGACTTCTCTGCAGGACACCCCGTGCCTTCTAGTAAATCAAGTCTGGCTTGTCTGATACATTCATATATTTCATTATCAGACATTCAGCATTCAGGAGATTACAAAAGAGGCATCCAGGTGACTGGGGAGTAGTTGCTCCAGATGATAAGCTCTTTGGACTAGACCAGCACTGGCTTAATGAAGTTTTGCTGTGTGTTGTTATTTTTTTCCTGATAGAAAATCAAGCGACTCTTGTCTTCTTTCCCTGTTCTCAGCCCCTTTGCTAACTCCTTAGGACCCCCTTTTTTCTGATTCCATAGAAACTTTTAAAAAATCTGAATTGATGGATTTCTTTTAGCTTTAAGTTCCTAGAATTCTACCAGGGACCTGACAGATGAAGGCTCAATTGCCAGGGCGTGCAAACAAAAGTAGGCAGCTTAGCTGAGAAAGTGCAGAGAGAAGGAAGAGCTCCCCACCTTCCCTGGAGCCAGGCATTAGATCTGGGTGAGGGTCTAGAAAGTATTCAGCCTCCACTTAATTCAGCTGCGTCTACAGGTAACTTCTTCCTGGGGCCAGTGTGCGCTCCATCGTTTAAAGACTTTGTAAGACCAGAGTGAGGGTGTGTGCGTTGGAGAGAACTCCCTATCTGACTGGAGAGGCTGGTGGGGTCTGGGCTTGCTCCCCTCCGCTGCCCAGTTCCAGGTAAGGCCATGTACCCATTGGAGACATGTGAGCATTCCCTCCTGTCCATCTAGGGCACACCAGGGACCCTGGGATGACCCCCCCAAAAATTTGATAGTACACATTGAACTGCCCTCCCCCCTCTTTCGTGGTAATCCTGTAATGATAGGTATTTCCACCCCCGCATTACAGATGAGGCTTTAAACAGGCCAAGAGGTTGGTCTGTGGTCATGGGATTCATCCGTGGGCCGCCTGGCCTTTGAAGACCAGTCTCACTGGAACTTTCTGCCACATTTGTTGTTGTCCAGTTGCCAACTCGTGTCTGACTTTTCACGACCACATGGCCTGCAGCACACCGGGCTTCCCTGTTCCTCACCATCTCCCGGAGTTTGCCCAAGTCCATGTCCGTTGACTCAGTGGTACCATCCAACCATCTCATCCTCTGTCAGCCTCTGTCTACCACGTCGCACTTCCTTATAGTCCCCGACATCATTCTTGGAACAAAAAAAAAAAAAACAAAGAGGGGCCTCGAGAGGTTATCTTCTGGGTGTGCCATGGTGAATGGCGCAGAGCTAGCAAGCACATGGGAGGTGCCCAGGCCCCCTTCTGAAAGGAAAGGTGAGCACCTCGTGGGGTGGGGGTGGCACAGGGCGCAGTGGGTGGGAGTGGACAGGGAGGTGCCCTCAGCGTGGCCGCCTGCAGCGCCTGACCTCGGCCCCGGGGTGCTTGCTGGAAGAGCCTGCTTCCCTCCGGGCTGGCCAGGCCTCCTCTGGCACTCCGAGCCAAGCTCTTCTCTCAGGATGACTGCCCGGCGCCGCACGCCACCCTCAGCACTTTGCAGACATTGCTCTGTCAGTTCGGCCAAACAGGGAAGGGCTGTCACGGCGCGTTTTACAGATCAGCCAGCCAGGGTTTGGAGGGGTGAGTAACTCGAGTCCTCAGTAGCCAGGGGCAGAGTCAAGCTCTGACCCCAGGGGCTGGGCTCAGGAGTTAGCCCTTCCGTGTGTAGACCTCTCTGCTCAGAGCCTGCCTCTTCCCCCTCCCCGCCCTTCCCTTTGATCCTGGACCAGCTTACCTTCCCTGCCCTCATCGTCTCCATCGCCTTTTTTTTTTTTCTTTTTTTCACCCAGTGCAAACAGCCTCTGAAAGGCCCAGCCCGCTGGCCTTGGGTTCTGATAAGATCTGGCTGTTGCGCCCTTTGTCTGTCTGTACCTGCCTCTTCTGAATGGCCTTGTTAATTGCAATTGACTCCCCTAGAATGTGGCTGGCAGTGCTATTTGACACCAGACTAATGCCTCTGACTTCTCCTTGGTGCCTCCAGCAGCAGGCTGAAGGGGCCGGGAGGGGGGTCAGAGGGAAGACCGAGCACTTCTGATTCCAATAAAATACGTCAGCGCCTTAGAGCTCTTCTGTCAAGTCCGCCTCTCTCCCTCTCTCTCTCCCTCTCTCTCTCGCTCTCTCTCTCGCTCTCTCTCTCCCTCTCTCTCTCCCTCTCTCTCTCGCTCTCTCTCTCTCTCAGATGTTGTCGTTTCTAGGAATTCACAGTAAAATGAGAAGTTACGGCGAGATATCATAGTTGTAGCTCCCGGAAGATTCAGGTGTTTCGTTTGTTTGGGGGTTTGCTGCTGTTGTTGTCATTTTCGAGATTTAGTCCTAAGCATGAATAAAGGATCTCGAAGGATACAACCTGAGCGTTATGAATCCAGAGCAAGAGATTGAATAGGTCTGGGAGCTGGTGGTGGGGCTTGCTTTTGTACAGGCCTGCTAAGTGTCAGGCCTGCTTTGAGGACATAATCTTCCAGCAGTCCTGTGAGGGAGGTATATAAAAGACCATCTGAGAGCTAGGAGAACCGAGGCTGCAGGGCTGGCTTTCTGTCCAGTTCTTGATCATCACTGTTCTCTTAACACCAGGGGAGGAGACTCAGTTCACAAGCTATGTATGTATCATTAGTTGGACTGCCTTGGACCTCAAGTTGGGCAGAGTTGCTTGTGCAGGCGGTCAGGCCTGGTGGGCCTGCCTACAGGGAGACAGGCATTGTGCTCAGACATTCTCATGCTTTTTCTTTTTCTCATAGGAACCTCCCAAGGTACCTGCGAGGTCAGAATTAGTTTCCTATTTTGCAGATGAGAAAACTGATGCACAGGAGAGGAAAAAATATGAAGATCTGAGGTCACATAGTCCGTTCATTACCAACCTGGGAGTAAAGGAGGGTGGTTCAGGATGACTGAGCAGGAGAGGTGGGCTCTGGGGAGCATGCCGTCCCCAGCTCCAGGGCTGCAGGCCTGGTCGCTCTGCATCCGGCCTGGGGGGACAAACAGTAAGGAGGGCTCTGATGCCAGCTGAGGAGGCCCAGGAGGAGGGCATTTAGGGCCCACAGTCTGTTTCCTCATTTTGTAAAAATGTATTTTTAATTGTTACTTTTTTAATTGGAAGAAAGTTGCTTTACAATACTGTGTTGGTTTCTGCCATACAACAACGCAAATCAGCCATAAGTGTACATATATCATCTCCCTCTTGAGCCTGCCTCGTATCCCCGCATCCCCTCCCTCTGGGCCTCTGAGTGGGTTCTAGAGAGGTGGATGAACCTAGAACCTGTTATTCCAAGTGGAGTCAGAAAGAGAAACACAGACGCTGTATATGAGCGCATACATACGGGACATAGAGAAGTGGTGCTGATGAACTGAGCTGGAGTCTCTTCTTTCAATTCAGCCTTGTGCTGGGGCCATTTCTGGTGTGTGACCACAGGCAAGGGAGTGACATGGGACAGCTGGGCTCAGAATTAAAAAAAAAAAAAAAATGAGGAAACAAAAATGAATCTCAAGAGTCCTAAGGAAACAGGAAGAGTGTCTGAAGCTGCAGACCTTACAAGGCGCTTCAGTGATGAGTTGACAGCATTCAACACCTAAAATTCCAGATGCTTGAGTCCTATTCTAATGTCAGCTGCCAGCGAAGGCCGCCTCTCTGGGCTGGCCGGGCCTGCAGAGCCGGCCGGCCTTTCAGAGGGCAGGGCTCCCCCTTCCTCTGTGTCGCCTGCCCGGCCCCACGGTCCTGGGGGTGCTCAGTGCCTGGAGGGGAGTGAAGAAGGAGTGTGGATCAGAAAGAGCCACCAGCCACTGCGCGTCTCTGATCTAGGCATTAGTTTTCTCCTCCATTAAATGGAATCCGATCTAGGCATTAGTTTTCTCTTCCATTGAATGGAATCCCGGAAACCCAATACCACCGAATTGCCGGAAGGGTGAACAGAGTAGCGGATACAGGTGCTTCAGTAGCTCAGAAAGTCATCACAGCGACGCTTTCATTCGTTTGCATCCCACACCCCCACCTACCCGCTCACTCCCAGTCCTTCAGGGTTCAAAGCATGAAGAACCAGAAACCCAGAGAAGTGTCTGGGAGAGGACTGGAGGGAGGCAGGCTGTCTTTGTCAAGAGGTACCTTCTCCAAGTACCGTTCTTTTCCGTGGATTTCACAGTGACCCTCATTAGGAACAAAGCTTTATGAGCCTGTGTTTATTCTGCTCCCTCCCCGCCAGAGATTTCCCTAAAGGAAAAGGCATAGGAACCCCCAACCCAAGCCGGAATCGAGTGCATATATGACAACGGGAGCCATCCCGGGCAGGAAAAGGCTCCTTTTTAATTAGAATCCTGGAAGGACATACCCTCTAATTGCTGAACTTGTAGTGTCAGGGCCATCAATATTGGTGCCTCTTTCATTAATAAACTGGCAAGTCAGACGCTGCAGGAGGGGGGAGACCCCGCCCCCGCTCCCCTTCCCACCCCACGCTCCACTTAATCAATGGCAGACACCACGATCAAACAAGAAAAGAGCATGTAAATCAGCTGCACTAATTCCGCAGCCCCAACTAGGCAGACGGAAGGGTAGACACGAAAGGGAGCCTTCATCCGTGTGCCTGCGATGCCCCGGCTCTGGCGAACCCAGCCAGGAGGTAGTTAAATGGCCGCGCAGATTGCGAGTGACTCGGGGAGTGCCTGGGTTTATGTATGGATTAGCACCCTGATAGACCCTGAGTAGCAGAAGACGAAGACTAATTACCTGACAGCGCTCCCCTCCGCTCGCCTGGGTCATTGAAATTAATTTCTGCTTTCAGGCTTGGCAGAAAGCAGCTGCAGAATTTCAGTTCAATACTCAAATTAACGGGGAGCCGAAATTATTTCTCCACACGGGCGGTGTGAGAGGAGTGGGCTACCAAATAGATCTTGATCACAGACACCAAAGAAAGCATTATTCCTCCCTTTTCCACAAGAGCCTTGGGTCCGTGAAAGGTGCCGAGGAGGAAAGAAGAAATACCACCAATTTTGCTGGAGGGTAAACACTTAAGTGCTGTATTAAATGGGGTGTGACATCCCTGGGTAGGAGTCTTCTTGCCCCACCCTCCCCCAATAATTTACAATTTCTCTCCGTTCAACAGCAACAGCAAAATATTTAAATGTATGGCCCTTTTGTATATACCACATTGGAATTCCTCATCAAGGGGTATTTGTGAATATTTCCTCTCCCGCATGGCTTGTCATCAGGATTTACATTCACTCTTATTTCAAGGGTAAGGGCGTGATGTGGAGGGGGCAGTAGGGAGGGGGTGCAGGGGACAGGAGAGGGGAGAAGTCCGAGGTGGGATTTGAACCCAGGGCTTCAGTCTCCAACTTCTTCTTTCGGTCCCTCCATGTTGACTTTTTTTTTTTGCTCCAAGATCCTTCCTCTCGGAGCTGCCTGCTTGCATTCCAGCCTTGGTGAGAATCCGTGACGTCTGCGGAGCACCATCTGTGTGCTCCAGGTCAGGTTCTTCCCCATCCAGGCCATCCCTTCTCACCTCGTTCGTTTCTGTGATCTCCCCACCCCAGGGCCCACCGGATGGATGAGATTCACAGGCACACCATGTTCTTGCCGTGGGCTCCTGCCAACTCCGATAACTGCAGGCCCGAGGCCACTTCCCACTAAGACCACTGTGCCTTTTGCTCGGTTACACGTCAGAACTCATCACTGGGGACTTGGGGGCAACCAGACATGTCAGTCACAGGTGCAGGAAAAGCGTCACTGTTCTAACCCTGCCCAGCCTTTTAGGGTCGGGACACAGGTAACAAATCCTGGAATCCTGCTGTCAGGATTCAGGTTCCATCCCGCATCTTGGTGTTAGCTGTCGTGTTCAGTTGCTAAGCCATGACCGACTCTTTGCAACCCCGTGGACTACAGCACGCGAGGCTCCTCTGTCCTTCTCCTGGAGTGTGATCACGTTCACGCCCATCGAGTGGGTGACGCCATCCGTTCATCTCCTCTGCCACCACCTTCTCCTTTGCCTTCGGTGTTTCCCAGCATCGGGGTTTTTCCAGTGAGTCGGCTCCTTGCATCAGGTGGCCAAAGGGTTCGTGCTTCAGCATCAGTCCTCCCAGTGAATATTCAGGGTTGGTTTCCTTTAGGATTGACTGGTTTGATCTCCTTGCTGTCTGAGGCACTCTCAATGCTCTTAATAGGTATGAAACCCTGGGGTTATTACTTCTAATATTAACATCATTACTAGTATCTACCATTGTTGTTACTGGTATTATTACTGGTACCTATTGCATGGGGATTCTGCAAGGATTAAGTTAAGTTCATGGAAGGGAAATACTTAAAACTGTACCTGGCCCAGAGTAAGCTCTCAATAAATGGTGGCTCTGCAGTGACCCCTGCCCCCGGTAACCCAGGCTCCGTAACCCAAGATACGGGCCTCTTTGTTTGCCTGAAATGACAGAAGAGCTGTCTGTGGACAGCTGTGTAGACCTGAGAGCCTGTGTTGAGGATCTCAGGTTGAACTGTACTGAGCCTCTCCCTGCCCTTTTCACGCCTAAGAAACATGTACTTTTAGAAAATAGTTACCACTTATCAAGTACTTGCCATGTGCCTAGCTTCCTCATATTTATCCAACAACAAAGCCAGACCACAGAGGCAAACTGTAGCTGCCACAGGATTTGTGAGCAGCGTGGACGCCACACAGCCAGGTCAGGGGACCCAAGCCTGGTCCTCACGTCTTCAAGCCCACGCGGCAGCCCCGCACCCCCTTGTGCCCAGAGGAAGCAGTTAGGCCCCTTCGGACGTGACCAGCTGTAGGCCTGTGGCCTGGCGGCGGGATGACTTCCCGGTGTTGTCACCACTGCCTGGAGCCAGCCAGCCCCCATGGGAGAGGAGGCTAATCAGCCACACTGATTCTGCTTAGGAGGCTGTTTCATGTAGTTTTTATACCCTGGCTCCTAATAAAGGTCCCATTATAAATGATCGTCTCACTGTGATATACTGGTTCCTCACCTTCTAGGAACTGATTTAAAAGGAAGCCCCGGACTTCTTTTGGCCACAGAGTTTATTCATATTCTTCTTTGCTCACTCAGCAGTTGAGGTGTTGTTGGGGGACAACATCCCACCCCCGCAAAAAGAAAATTTTTTTTTTCCAGCATGAGGCATTTGCCATAATGAATAACCAGATCACTTGATATCCTGATACTTCATGAAAATAAATCTCTCCTCTTCTGCATCCCATCTCCCATTCTGATTTACTTTGTTTGTATATACTTCGCTGGCTATGCTGCTGCTGCTAAGTTGCATCAGTCGTGTCCGACTCTGTGCGACCCCATAGACAGCAGCCCGCCAGGCTCCCCCGTCCCTGGGATTCTCCAGGCAAGAACACTGGAGTGAGTTGCCATTTCCTTCTCCAATGCACAAAAGTGAAAAGTGAAAGTGAAGTTGCTCAGTCGTGTCCAACTCTTCCGGAACCCATGGACTGCAGCCTACCAGGCTCCTCCGTCCATGGGATTTTCCAGGCAAGAGTACTGGAGTGGATTGCCATTGCCTTCTCCAGCTATAGAGGAGAAAAAAATTATTACCTTATGTAAGTGAGAATTCCAGGACTATCGTGGGTTCAGCCTGTGCTGGACCTGGGTATTCAGATGTCATGAAGTTTTTTTCTTCCCCTCTGGTGTTCAGCTTTTCCCTGTATAGATATAGAAGCATCTTTCATTGATGATGGTAAAGAAAGATGCACCTTTTGTCAAAACCTGGAGTTGACCAGTTGACTGGCATTAATCTTGTTGGCTGGGGGAAGGGGGGTCGGGATTCTCGGTTCAGCCTGCAGGAATGTTTGCACAGTATAGGTCATCTGCCATCATGAGATGTCAGAACACATGGGTTGGGACCGAGGAGACGACTGTTTCCCTTAGGGATTAGGGTGCTTTATGGGAAGGGCAAATGAGTGCCAGCCAGGCACACACAGACCATGTTGAAGGGCTCACTTCACAGTCTGGCTCACCTCTCTCTCCACCTTGGACACTGGCTGGTTACTCTGATTTCTTCCGCCTTTCTCCACATTTATGGGCTTCCCAGGTGGCTCAGTGGTACAGAGCCCACCTGCCAATGCCAGAGACAAAAGAGACTTGGGTTCGATCCCTAGGTCGGAAAGACCCCTGGATGTCTTTCTGCACAAATACGTCATTACACAAATCACAGGATTGTAGGATAATGGTCCCTTTTCAACATGTAATCAGATACTTTGCAGAGCACCTTTGAATCTGTTAGGGAAGGAGATGAATCTCAGCCTGGCTTTTTGGCCTAATTTCCATTGCATTAAACCTTCCTNTCTTGCCTGGGAAATTCCATGGACAGCGGAGCCTGACAGGCTACTAGGATCACAAAAATGTTAGACACAACTTAGCAACTAAATCAACAAACAATATGAACAGAGACATCACCAATGATGTAAACAGATAGTAATCAAGAATATGTAAAGATGCTTAACATTTCGTATCATTAGGATGTTACAAATTATAAACAATAATAAGATACCACTACACATTTATTCAAATGACTAAAATCCAAAACACTCATAGCATCAAATGCAGTCAACAATTTGGAGTAACAGAGTTATAATTCATTGACAGTGAGAATGTAAAATGGTTTAGCTGCTTTTTAGCTGCAGTTTCTTCCACCAGCACATTTACTCCTACAGGAAAACCCAGCATTCACAGTTCTTGGTATTTATTCATAAGAGTTAAAAATATATGTCCATAAAAAAGCCTGCACACATTTTTTCATATTAAATTTCTTTGTACTTGCTAAACATGGAAGCAAACAAGATGTTCTTTGATAGGTAAATGGATAAACAGTGTTACAGCTATAAAATGGAGCATTATTCAACAATATAAAGAAATAAGCTATTAATCCAATACAAAGAAACTTAAGTGCATATTACTAAATGAAAGAAACCAATCTGCAAAGGATGTATAAAACTTCAGAAATAACTCCAGAAAGAATGAAGAGATGGAGCAAAAGCAAAAGCAACACCCAATTGTGGATGTGACTGGTGATGAGTGTAAAGTCCAATTTGCAAATAACAATAATGCATAGGGACCTGGAATATTAGGTCCATGAATCATGATAAATTCATGTTGATGTATGGTTGATCACGTTCACGCCCATCGAGTGGGTGACGCCATCCGTTCATCTCCTCTGCCACCACCTTCTCCTTTGCCTTCGGTGTTTCCCAGCATCGGGGTTTTTCCAGTGAGTCGGCTCCTTGCATCAGGTGGCCAAAGGGTTCGTGCTTCAGCATCAGTCCTCCCAGTGAATATTCAGGGTTGGTTTCCTTTAGGATTGACTGGTTTGATCTCCTTGCTGTCTGAGGCACTCTCAATGCTCTTAATAGGTATGAAACCCTGGGGTTATTACTTCTAATATTAACATCATTACTAGTATCTACCATTGTTGTTACTGGTATTATTACTGGTACCTATTGCATGGGGATTCTGCAAGGATTAAGTTAAGTTCATGGAAGGGAAATACTTAAAACTGTACCTGGCCCAGAGTAAGCTCTCAATAAATGGTGGCTCTGCAGTGACCCCTGCCCCCGGTAACCCAGGCTCCGTAACCCAAGATACGGGCCTCTTTGTTTGCCTGAAATGACAGAAGAGCTGTCTGTGGACAGCTGTGTAGACCTGAGAGCCTGTGTTGAGGATCTCAGGTTGAACTGTACTGAGCCTCTCCCTGCCCTTTTCACGCCTAAGAAACATGTACTTTTAGAAAATAGTTACCACTTATCAAGTACTTGCCATGTGCCTAGCTTCCTCATATTTATCCAACAACAAAGCCAGACCACAGAGGCAAACCGTAGCTGCCACAGGATTTGTGAGCAGCGTGGACGCCACACAGCCAGGTCAGGGGACCCAAGCCTGGTCCTCACGTCTTCAAGCCCACGCGGCAGCCCCGCACCCCCTTGTGCCCAGAGGAAGCAGTTAGGCCCCTTCGGACGTGACCAGCTGTAGGCCTGTGGCCTGGCGGCGGGATGACTTCCCGGTGTTGTCACCACTGCCTGGAGCCAGCCAGCCCCCATGGGAGAGGAGGCTAATCAGCCACACTGATTCTGCTTAGGAGGCTGTTTCATGTAGTTTTTATACCCTGGCTCCTAATAAAGGTCCCATTATAAATGATCGTCTCACTGTGATATACTGGTTCCTCACCTTCTAGGAACTGATTTAAAAGGAAGCCCCGGACTTCTTTTGGCCACAGAGTTTATTCATATTCTTCTTTGCTCACTCAGCAGTTGAGGTGTTGTTGGGGGACAACATCCCACCCCCGCAAAAAGAAAATTTTTTTTTTCCAGCATGAGGCATTTGCCATAATGAATAACCAGATCACTTGATATCCTGATACTTCATGAAAATAAATCTCTCCTCTTCTGCATCCCATCTCCCATTCTGATTTACTTTGTTTGTATATACTTCGCTGGCTATGCTGCTGCTGCTAAGTTGCATCAGTCGTGTCCGACTCTGTGCGACCCCATAGACAGCAGCCCGCCAGGCTCCCCCGTCCCTGGGATTCTCCAGGCAAGAACACTGGAGTGAGTTGCCATTTCCTTCTCCAATGCACAAAAGTGAAAAGTGAAAGTGAAGTTGCTCAGTCGTGTCCAACTCTTCCGGAACCCATGGACTGCAGCCTACCAGGCTCCTCCGTCCATGGGATTTTCCAGGCAAGAGTACTGGAGTGGATTGCCATTGCCTTCTCCAGCTATAGAGGAGAAAAAAATTATTACCTTATGTAAGTGAGAATTCCAGGACTATCGTGGGTTCAGCCTGTGCTGGACCTGGGTATTCAGATGTCATGAAGTTTTTTTCTTCCCCTCTGGTGTTCAGCTTTTCCCTGTATAGATATAGAAGCATCTTTCATTGATGATGGTAAAGAAAGATGCACCTTTTGTCAAAACCTGGAGTTGACCAGTTGACTGGCATTAATCTTGTTGGCTGGGGGAAGGGGGGTCGGGATTCTCGGTTCAGCCTGCAGGAATGTTTGCACAGTATAGGTCATCTGCCATCATGAGATGTCAGAACACATGGGTTGGGACCGAGGAGACGACTGTTTCCCTTAGGGATTAGGGTGCTTTATGGGAAGGGCAAATGAGTGCCAGCCAGGCACACACAGACCATGTTGAAGGGCTCACTTCACAGTCTGGCTCACCTCTCTCTCCACCTTGGACACTGGCTGGTTACTCTGATTTCTTCCGCCTTTCTCCACATTTATGGGCTTCCCAGGTGGCTCAGTGGTACAGAGCCCACCTGCCAATGCCAGAGACAAAAGAGACTTGGGTTCGATCCCTAGGTCGGAAAGACCCCTGGATGTCTTTCTGCACAAATACGTCATTACACAAATCACAGGATTGTAGGATAATGGTCCCTTTTCAACATGTAATCAGATACTTTGCAGAGCACCTTTGAATCTGTTAGGGAAGGAGATGAATCTCAGCCTGGCTTTTTGGCCTAATTTCCATTGCATTAAACCTTCCTTGCTTCCATTCTCTGAGAGCAGGCCTATTCCTCCCCATTTAAAAAATCATATATTTCCTCTGTGCTCACTAAGCTCTAGTCCCACACCAGCCCGTAGAATATCACCTCCCTTCTGCCTCAAAATAATCCCAACTGAACCTCAGGATCACCTGTCTGCTAAGTGGCAGATCCTGGCTTTAAACCCTAGATCCAAAACAGAAAGTTCTAGTACATAGACCAAACATGTATGGCTAAGGCTGGTGACATGAAACCAAGTTTTTCCTGCTTTGGGGAAATCCCAACCATTTTCCTCTCTGACTCTATAAAGACCTAGAGATTTTTTTTTAACTGCTGTTTTTCTAAAGAGCAACATTAGTAGTCACTTTGGCAGAAATTTCACATGAACAGCGAGCTTTTCTCCTCCATTTGCTTTAGCGCAGTCTTTTCCATTGTTCATCCGGCTTCTTGGACCCTCCTATCCACACACCGCACTTGCTCACCCAGGACAGGTGTGCGGCACCTTGGAGAAGATGAAGGCAGAGAGAAAATCAGTCGGACGGGAAGTATGTTGAAAGATGCCTGAATAAATTACCACCTCCCAGGAGTGGTATGAAAAAATGGCTATTTCTGTAGACGCCAGAGCACCTTTTTCCTCTCAAATTCACGCATACCCGTCTGCAAAGGCCCGGGGCGACGGGGAGCCTGTTCCTAGGCTGTGGGGAGCTTACTGAGAATTCAGTATCCTTGTGGTCGAGAGGCCCTGTGGGTGGTCCAGCCAGCCAGTCCTCCTGCACAGGCTGCTTGTGGGAAGAGTTTTCATCACAGTCTTTTTCGTGGACAGCTTTGGGGTAAACGGTTACGGGTCACTAAATGGTCTTGCTAATGAGAGACTGGGTATATGGATGGACAATGGCCAGGCCGTATCTGATCACAGACCTCTGACCCGCAGCCTCCGCAGCCATCAGCCAGAAATGCTCAGAACTTGGTCAGTAACACCTGGCGTCGCTAATTTTTGTCCTTACTTCCAACTTCAGGACCAGCTAGAGAAAACCAGGTATGTTCCCAAACCAAGCCCCTAGGATGTCATGCTCCTAGCTGGCCTGCCCCCAGCTTCCCCAGGCTGACGGCCTCCAATCATTAACACACTGAAGCCTTCCCTTTTCCTGTTAGAAAATGGGCCCTCTTCCTCGTCTGCCTTTGCGCCTCTGCCCAGTGACTCCCGTGCTAGAACAAGCTTTGACTAGGAGGCCCCTGTTTATTCTCCTTTGGGTGGCCTGGGCTTATCTGCTAGACTGACTTTGCCCTGTTCATTTTTTCACCCAGCTCTTCCCCTGTCTATCAACACGCAACCTTGATCGCCTGTACCCCTCCCACTCTCTTTTCCTCTCCTCTCCCACCGGTCCTTTTGTTTGATGTGTGTGGCCCCTTCCGACCTCAGTAAAAATAATTTTGTTGTTGCCATTCACACGATCATTTTATATGTTGAAGGTCCAAAGTGTCCAAGGTGGGAGCACCCATCCTCTTATTTAACCCATAGGGGAACCTGACAGGCACCCTCTGTCCCCATCTCACAGACCCGGTCAGTGGACAGTCGGGGGAACTGAGTGATCCTGGCAGCCTAAGGAAGGAAGGAAGGAGGATGAGAAAGGAAAGAAGCAGGAAGAATGAATGAAGTTTTTTTAAAAAAAAGAAAAGAAAAATCGTTTGGCTGAGTTGTATAAAAATGATCTTTTTTTGTCCCTGTTAATGTATCACTACATACAGTGACCTGGAGAAGGCAGTGTCACCCCACTCCAGTACTCTTGCCTGGAAAAGCCCATGGCCGGAGGAGCCTGGTGGGCTGCAGTCCACGGAGTCACTGAGAGTCGGACACGACCAAGCACACGTAGAGCAGTGTGTCTATGTTCATCTCCAGCTCCCAGTGCATCCCGCCCCTCTCCCCCACATCTCCTCCTTAGTAACCATAAGTTTATTTCTCAACACCTGCAACTCTGTTTCTGTTTTGTAAATAAGTTCATCTGTATAATTAAAAAGATTGGACCCCACGTCTCAGCGATATCCTGTGGTGTTTGTCTTTGTCCGACGTAGTGTGATCATCTCTGGATCCACTCATGTTGCTGCAAATGGCGTTGTTTCATCTTTCTTGTGGACCTTGTTTCAAATCCTGAAAGATGACGCTGTGAAAGTGCTGCACTCAATATGCCAGAAAATTTGGAAAACTCAGCACTGGCCACAGGACTGGAAAAGGTGTTTTCATTCCAATTCCAAAGAAAGGCAATGCAAAAGAATGCTCAAACTACTGCACAATTGCACTCATCTCACATGCTAGTAAAGTAATGCTCAAAATTCTCCAAGCCAGGCTTCAGCAATACGTGAACCGTGAACTCCCTGATGTTCAAGCTGGTTTTAGAAAAGTTAGAGGAACCAGAAATCAAATTGTCAACATCCACTGGATCATGGAAAAAGCAAGAGAGTTCCAGAAAAACATCTATTTCTGCTTTATTGACTATGCCAAGGCCTTTGACTGTGTGGATCACAATAAACTGTGGAAAATTCTAAAAGAGATGGGAATACCAGACCACCTGACCTGCCTCTTGAGAAACCTATATGCAGGTCAGGAAGCAGCAGTTAGAACTGGACATGGAACAACAGACTGTTTCCAAATAGGAAAAGGAGTTCGAAGAATTGATGCTTTTGAACTGTGGTGTTGGAGAAGACTCTTGAGAGTCCCCTGGACTGCAAGGAGATCCAACCAGTCCATTCTGAAGGAGATCAGCCCTGGGATTTCTTTGGAAGGACTGATGCTAAAGCTGAAACTCCAGTACTTTGGCCACCTCATGCGAAGAGTTGACTCATTGGAAGAGACTCTGATGTTGGGAGGGATTGGGGGCAGGAGGAGAAGGGGACGACCGAGGATGAGATGGCTGGATGGCATCACGGACTCGATGGACATGAGTCTGAGTGAACTCTGGGAGATGGTGATGAACAAGGAGGCCTGGCGTGCTGTGATTCATGGGGTCGCAAAGAGTCGGACACGACTGAGCGACTGAACTGAACTGAATGTCTTTCAGAAGAACGTACTCATTTCTGTACACTTGCAGATAGTTTCCTCCTTAAATTCCATAAGCTGGAGGCAACATGCACATTCCAAGTGAACACAGATCTCAGTTTTGTCACCCATGTGGAATTGGGGTCCCAACACTCTGTTCCTGCTGTCGTCCACCACGATGGGAGCCAGCCACGACAGCAGCCCGCTGGTGAGATGTTTAATATTGCCGCAGTGCCTCAGCCTGACCCTGAAGCCTCAGCGGTGTGGATCCAAGGACAGCCACCTTCGGTGCATTCCTCACGGGTAGATTGTCGGTGCTAGTCTCTGAGGTCGTGCAGTTAGCATATGTTGTCACGGTGAGTACTTATTACAATGGAGGTGTTCTCAGGGACCTGGATTTAGTAGCTTTAGATCAGAGGCCAACATGGATTTTTAGGAATTCCATTCACAGTAAATTTCAGGCCTGGTGAGAAGTTAGGGAATGGGTTTCCATGCCACATCTTGCCCGTCCCACAAATCTCACCTGGCCTGCAAAGGTGCACTTCTGCAAGCCAGCCACCTGAGGCACACAGGAAATTTCAGAGCTTATAGCATCACTTACATGATGAGCCTTCCAGTGAAAGGAGGGCGGGGGAAAAAGTGGGCTGGCTGTTGAGTTTATATCCTTAACTCTTGTAACAACATGAGTCTCCTTAATGGAGCATCTCCTAAGCCCGGCAGTGATGGGGATTTGGCTTTCCTGAGCTCAGGTGATAGACCCCTGGCTGCTGGAGCCATTGCCCATCTGTTCAGCCACCGTATTCATGAGCAAGTTGGACCCCACCCCAGCCACGTTGGGCAGCATCTCTTGGCTGGTGTTAGGACCCACCAAGGTTGCCTACACTGTCAGGCAGCAAAGTAGCCCCGTTATACGGCATCTTTAGTTAAACGGCCCTGTTTCGTGTGTATCCATCCCCAGCACGCTTAAACAAGCATGGTGAATGTGAGAGGGAGCCCCGAGGTGCCGGAAGCCTGTGGTTCCCTTGCGTCTACAGAAAAGATGTAACGATCGAATGAGACTCTTAAATATCTGTGGATGTCAGGTTGCATACAGGCAGCTATTCAGTGTCTTACTCTGGCAGGAGAACAAGTCCCCTGGAGGTGGGAAGCCACGCGGGTCCCTGGAAGTGTGAGCAGATTGTTAGGAGGGTATCAGAGATGGGCTGGAGGGATGCCAGGTGATACCCTTGGTGCTCGTCCAAGGCCCAGGGCTTGACCCTTGTCTTTACCTGGTACCTGCTGGGCGATTCCTTCTTCTCCCCCACCCAAGACCCTCTGTTCATCCTGTCTACAGAAAAGATGTAACGATCGAATGAGACTCTTAAATATCTGTGGATGTCAGGTTGCATACAGGCAGCTATTCAGTGTCTTACTCTGGCAGGAGAACAAGTCCCCTGGAGGTGGGAAGCCACGCGGGTCCCTGGAAGTGTGAGCAGATTGTTAGGAGGGTATCAGAGATGGGCTGGAGGGATGCCAGGTGATACCCTTGGTGCTCGTCCAAGGCCCAGGGCTTGACCCTTGTCTTTACCTGGTACCTGCTGGGCGATTCCTTCTTCTCCCCCACCCAAGACCCTCTGTTCATCCACCTGCAGAAACCCAGCTCACCTCCTCGGGCCACATCCGGCCTTCCCCTCTGCCACTGGTTCAGGTAGGAGGTGAGCTGTGGAATCAGGCCCCCTTGAGTACGAATCTGGGTTACTCCAAAGTGGTGGAAGTCATAACCAACCTTACTCTTCCTGAGCCTTAGTCTTATCACCTTTAAAATGGGAAGCCTTATTTACTGTACCTGATGGAGTTAGATGTTGTGCAGATGAGGTGGCTGGCAGGATGCCAGGCACAGAGATGGTCAGCAGCATCAGTCACTTTCTTCCCTCTTTTTTAAATGCATTTATTTTTGGTTGCACTGTGTCTTCGTTGCTTTGCACAGGCTTTCTCTGGTGGCGAGCAGGGGCTACTCTTCATTGCTGCGTGTGGGCATCTCACTTGGGTGGCGTCTCTTAATGCTGAGCACAGACCCTAGAGTGCAAGGGCTTCAGGAGTCGCAGCTTACGGGCTCTCGTGCAGGGGCGCAGTAGTTCCTTGGCCATGGCATGTGGGATCCTCCCGGCCAGGGATGGAACCCGTGTCCCCTGCGTTGGCAGGAGGATTCTTATCCACTGCTCCGCCAGGGAAGCCCCTCGTCCTTTGCTTTCTTGTGATGATTATTTCCTGTGGAGATCAGGTATCCAATGAATGTATGGCTGGCTTTCCTGGGACTATTTTAAAGGAAACACCTCCAAGCCCCTCACGATAAGGCAGGCCCAGAAGGCGACTTGAGAGCAAGGCTCTGAGTTACTTAGAGCATGTTTGGAAGTTGTGCCCCATGATCGCCAAATGCAATCGCAGATGCTGCAAGGGGGCCTGTACGGGGAGCCATGATGAATCATGCAGACCGCCAGCGGCTCACCCTCCTCTCTGATGCCCAGGGCACAACCGGTTTCTCAGCCTGGTTGAGGTCTCCCTGCGAGTCCCCGTGACAATTGCTCCCGGGGTCAGCTCCCAGCCACAAGCGCCAGGACTCCCAGCCCCCTCCCTCCCTCCAGGACTCAGGGCTCATCACGCTCAAGAAGCAGGTGCTGGGGACAAGAAGCCACAGTCCTTTTCTTTTTAGATTCTTACTTTTCTGGAATGAAAACAGAGTTGGTAGATAGGCCCGTATTTCTTTTATATATGTATGTATTAGACCATGAATTTCTTAATCTTTGTTAACTAATGAGCTAAGTAAATTCTTTGACTGGACCCAGGCATAAGGCCTGGTTGAACTTTTTTTTTCCCCCTCTCTCTCTCCTATCAAGAGTCATTGGTTACTTTGAAAAGGGTTTTGTTTTTTGTTTTTTTTTTTTAATGTAGTCAATAGTACACATGGTAGAAAGAGGAGAAAAAAAATTTAGTCACTTAGGCAGAAGAAAAAATGTTCTGTTAACTCCATTGCCCTAAGATGATTGCTCTTAATGTTTTGTTATTTTTTTCTCTCCTCCCTGTGATGACTTTTTAAAAAAAAAACATTGGGGTTCAAGCTTTTAAAATGTTTAAAAGCTTAAACTTTAAAAAAAATATAATCTGTGTGTATATGTGTATATATGTATATATTTTCTATATATAGTCTCTTTTTCTTAATAATTTCTCATGTCACTAAACATTGCTTAGAGAAATTCTTGATTTACTGAGAGTGTAGCATATGAATGAATTGTATTTTGTTTAACCATTCCCCGTATTGTTGGATATTTAGCCTTTTTATAGTTTGAATAGTATTTTTAAAAAATTTTATTACAGTATAGTTAGTTTACAATGTTGTGTTTCTGCTGTTCAGCAAAGTGAATTAGCTATACATATATCCCATATTCATATACATATCCCATGTACATATACATACATATATATATCCGTACATAAATGGATTTTCTTCTCGTTTGGGTCACCACAGAACGTTGAGTAGAGTTCCCTGTGCTAAACAGTAGGTTCTCATTATGAACACTGTATTTTTGTTTTCTCATAAATTTTTTTCATTTGTATATATTTATTTAAAAGTTTTTTTCCTTCCAGTTTTATTGATATATAATTTACAGTGCCCTGTAAGTTTACGGTCATCCAGCATAATGATTTGACACATCAAACATGAAACGGGCAGTGTGCTTTTAAAGATAAGAACCCCAGTTTATTATTTCCTCGTGCCTTGTAAGCATAGTGGTTATGATGGCTGACTTCCCAGTATCCTTTCACTTCCACCGATTAGCCTAAGCCCTAGGTCACACCCTCTTTGGGAACTCAAACTGTTGCAGAAACTTCCTTGTAAGTCGTCTCTTTGCTGCTTAAGCAAAGTGCCTTCCCTCATCCTCAGGTGGAGCGACACTCTCCAAAGGCCAGAGTGACGTCCTGGAATGAGCCTGGGGTGCAGAGTCAGCCAGTGTGATTTCAGACTAGCTCTGACCCTGCGTCTGGGTGTGTGGTTCGGGCAGGGCTTCTCAGCCCGCCTCGTTTCCAAGCCCCTTACTGTTTGTAGTAAACCAGGTTGATATACTGACATGAGACTCATGAGGTGGGAATTCCTTCATAGAGACACAGAATGATCATACAGTTACTGTCACTATCACGGTCCACTCTGGTGATATTTATCAAGCACCTACTGTGTGCCAGGCTCTATTTTACATTCTAGCAATATGGCAGTGAACACACAGATAACTCTGCCCTCATGATTTTTATATTCAAACGAAGGTGGCTGAAATTAACAGGAAAAACAATAAACTCATTGCTTTGGGAAGAGGGACTCAAGTTCTATCTAGATTCTGACTTTTCCAGGATTTAAATAGTAATTTTAGGTGAGCAGTTCCTGTTTTTATCTATCTTTCAGTCCTTCCAACCATCCTGCCCCCTAGTTCCTCCCTCTCTCTTATTTATATATGTATGTAATCACGTAGTTTATATTCTAGAGTCTTTCTCTAGGATCTAAGTAGTAATTTTAGGTGAGCAGTTATTTTTTTTGTCTTATCAAACAATCTGTTCATTTGCCCATTCCTCTTCCCCATTTGTTTGTTTATTGCCTTTGAACTTCTTAATCTCTCTCAACCTACATCCCGAGTAAATTGACTGGACATTGGGATGGAACCTATTTTTGCCATCATCTGGATTTCTGGAAATAGACCAGTATTTCTCAGATTGTGTTCAGAGGGCCCCTGGATGTTGCGATTGTGTTTTCTGATGTGCCCGCACGTGCGTGTGTGAGCACGTGCACCCATGCCTGTCTCTGTGATGACCTAGAAAGAGTAACTGGGCACCTGCGGTTCTCCTGGGCGACCACCTTGAAAGCAGCTGCACGCACGTCAGGGTGCCTATGCTTTGAGCTGGTGGTGACTTTGGCCTCGCTCAGCTGCCTCCCCAGCCTCTGGCACCTCTATCCAGTGTGCACTGCTGGCCCTCATCAACTGTACGTCACCAAGGCGAAACTGAGGCCAGGGAAGCTTCAGGCCCATGGCCACTCAGGCCTCTGGTTGCAGGCGCAAGAAGTGACCTGAGACCCACTTCCCTCACCCCGAGCTTCTGCCTCTCCCTCTGTCAGCAGCACCCAGAGCCCAGGGACCCAGGCTCCAAATCTGATGTGATTGTTGAGGATAAACCAGCTTAGTAGATGCTCCAGAGCTTGCCTTTCCTTTCTGAGAACTTGACATAATAAAGTTGGCTTGATCTCCCCAGCCTGTATCTTGAGGGAACAAGTAAATTAAACAAGTAATTATATCCATAATGTTTTCAGAAGTTAGAAGATTTAAATATATGAATCTCATCTGAGTGTACCGCCTTTTGTCTGCGGTGTTTCCTGCCAGAAGATCTCTTGACAGGAAATAAACATTAAAATAATCTTTAATCCCTTGTCTGGTCTATTACCATTAACAATTGATGCACTTTAATTTTGTGGGATTTTAACTACAAAATGGAACGGCTAAGTAGTGATAATTGGGTTTGGAATTATACGGTCATTTATATCAACAGAGATGCAGGAGGCTGGGAGGGAGGGTGATTAATTATTTACTATTTCCTGGCTGTGGTTCCTTTTATAGAATTTTCTGATATGTTCTGCTGTGAACAATTATCACCAAATGAAAGTAAACAAATCTGGGATCCGAACCCTGATTTAGAGGTTAGACCGGATTTAGGTGATCCGGGCTTGGTTTTTCAGGGACCCCGCGGGCTGTCCGTGCTCCCGGGTTCAGCGTCCCACCCGCTCTGATTTGGAATATGGTTGTCAGTGCACATCTTGAAAACTTCACTGCACGCAGCCCTGGGGAGATGCCTTGATTTGCCGGGGGAAAACAAAACCAACATCGAGTCAGGCGTCTGATCAACACCAACGGCAGGTTGGGAGGGAGCCGTGGCTTATTCCTCCCTAGTCCGGATCGGCCTCATCACAGCGTGGGGAGACACGGGAGCAGAAGTACGGCCTCAGCCTGAGAGGGAGAGTGACGCTCTGCTGCCGCGTCCGTGTGAGCAGACGCGTGCACGTGCCTGCACAGCTCTTTGCGCCCCCCCGCCCCCCGCCCCACACGATGTCCAGCAGCCCGCGAGCGTCACGTGATCAGGCCTTCGCGGTGGGCGGTCACGGCCCGACACGCGTTTCCTCTCTCTGTGGCCTCTCGGAGACGCGCATCCACAGGGCGCATCCGCATGTGTCTCCTTGGCCCTCCCTCCACCTGACCCCTTCAGAAGCCAGGGGCTGGGCGCCTTCAGCAGATTCCTCCGTCTCCTGAAGACTGGCGTGTTCCGTGGGCAGCAGGAGGCCGTGCAGAGAGAGGATGGGGACGCCGCCCAGCGCAGCGGCCAGGGCGGCAGGCACGGGCACTCGTGGTCCCGGGATGCCGGGGTCTGCGAGCTTGCTCGCTGGCACAGGTGTTCCCTCTGGGCTCATGCGCGCATTTAATCAGCAGATCATCAGGCCCCCTGGTGCTTTCTGACTATATGAGCGGCACCTCCCCTCGTCCACCCGTGCGGCCCAGAATTCAGATGGACATACTGGCATCCCCTCACCCCACCCCGTGGCCTGCCGTCACTGAGTTGCGCCACCCAGGGCCTCGGATCTGCCCCGCTGGTCATCCTCATTATCGCCACCCCAGCTCCGCTCGCCGGGGTCCTTACCGTCCTTCCTCCCTGATGGCCGCACCCCTGGGTCCACAGCTCACTCTCCTCTGCCTGGCGCGGGTAGGGCCTGGGGGCGGGCTGGGGCCCCTCCTGCTTTTCCCAGCCTGTGATTCCTGGAGGATACAGGGGCCACTTGGCCTTTCTAGCCCGGGAGGCGGAGCAGAGAAGGGCTCGCGTCCTGCTTTGTTGCTGGCGCTGCTGTTTACTGGTATGGCTTGCTCCATTTTGCTTTTGTGGGGAGGGTGGATGTTGGTGGTGATCTCGCCAAGAGGAGTAATCGCATAGTGCTGGACACTCTTGGGAGGCAGGACTCAAGGGCCAGGTGACTTGGTGTTCACCTGGTACCAGAGCATCTCAGCCTCAAATTATTGACTTGTGGTTCCGGTAACTCATTGCCATGGGGGCCTTCTTGGGCTTTGTGGTATCTTTACCAGCAACCAAGATCTCTACTCACTTAGACAACAGCATCCCCCACCTCCCTCCCAAGTCCTGCAAAGCCAGAAATTTCTGTGGAGAGTCTCAAACATCCCTTGGCCAAGGGGCAGAATCACCCCTTGTTGAGAACCCTTGCTTCATACTCTTCTCTACAGTATTGATTTTTTTTAACCCAAGGGAAAGTTTTTGTACTCATAGAACAAAGAAAAGTGTTGATAAAACCAAAAAATGATATGAACTTCAACTTTGTTAATGTTCACTATGTGCCAAGCCCTACTCTAAACACTTGGTATGTGATTGGTAATTTAATCCTCACAAGAGTGATGTTCCTGGGCTGATGTTGGCATGACTCTGTTCTCTGTTTCCAACCTCACACCACCTTCTTCCCTCTGAATGTGTGTGTCTTCTCAAGAGGACACCAGTCATTGGATTTACCCCCACCAGAATCCAGGATGACCTCATTTTAACTTAATTATATCTGCAAAGACCCTACTTCCAGATATAGTCTGAGGTTCCAGGTGGACTTAAATTCTATGGAAATGCTATTTAACCAAGCACAGGCGCACTCAGCCTCTCCATGGTGCAGAGAGGTGACCCGACCATTTGAAGTGCAGATGAGCAAGTGCCGAGCTAAGGATTCAAACCACAGTCTAAGCTTGTGACCACTGCACCGGCGACTCCTGAAGCCTGGTCCTCAGCCCAGCAGTGGGGGCCACACCCCCCGGGGCTTGTTGTCTGGTTGAACTTTTTTTTTCCCCCTCTCTCTCTCCTATCAAGAGTCATTGGTTACTTTGAAAAGGGTTTGTTTTTGTTTTTTTTTTTTTTAATGTAGTCAATAGTACACATGGTAGAAAGAGGAGAAAAAAAAATTTAGGCACTTAGGCAGAAGAAAAAATGTTCTGTTAACTCCATTGCCCTAAGAGGATTGCTCTTAATATTTTGTTATTTTTTTTCTCTCCTCCCTGTGATGACTTTTTTTAAAAACAAATTTGGGTTTAAGCTTTTAAAATGTTTAAAAGCTTAAACTTAAAAAAAATATATAATCTGTGGGTATATGTGTATATATATGTATATATTTTCTATATATAGTCTCTTTTTCTTAATAATTTCTCACGTCACTAAACATTGCTTAGAGAAATTCTTGATTTACTGAGAGTGTACCATATGAATGAATTGTATTTTGTTTAACCATTCCTCTATTGTTGGATGCTGCTGCTGCTAAGTCACTTCAGTCGTGTCCAACTCTGTGTGACCCCATAGACGGCAGCCCACCAGGCTCCCCCATCCCTGGGATTCTCCAGGCAAGAATACTGGAGTGGGTTGCCATTTCCTTCTCCAATGCATGAAAGAGAAAAGTGAAAGTGAAGTCGCTCAGTCTGTCCGACTGTTAGCGACCCCATGGACTGCAGCCTACCAGGCTCCTCCGTGCATGGGATTTTCCAGGCAAGAGTACTGGGGTGGGGTGCCATTGCTTTCCCCGCATTGTTGGATAGTTAGCCTTTTTATAGTTTGAACAGTATTTTTAAAAAATTTTTATTACAATATAGTTAGTTTACAATGTTGTGTTTCTGCTGTTCAGCAAAGTGAATTAGCTATACATATATCCCATATTCATATACATATCCTATGTACATATACATACATATATATATCCATACATAAATGGATTTTCTTCTCGTTTGGGTCACCACAGAATGTTGAGTAGAGTTCCCTGTGCTAAACAGTAGGTTCTCATTATGAACACTGTATTTTTGTTTTCTCATAAATTTTTTTCATTTATATATATTTATTTAAAAGTTTTTTTCCTTCCAGTTTTATTGATATATAGTTTACAGTGCCCTGTAAGTTTACGGTCATCCAGCATAATGATTTGACACATCAAACATGAAACGCGCAGTGTGCTTTTAAAGATAAGAACCCCGGTTTATTATTTCCTCATGCCTTGTAAGAATAGTGGTTATGATGGCTGACTTCCCAGTATCCTTTCACTTCCACCGATTAGCCTAAGCTCTAGGTCACACCCTCTTTGGGAACTCAAACTGTTGCAGAAACTTCCTTGTAAGTCGTCTCTTTGCTGCTTNAAGATAAGAACCCCAGTTTATTATTTCCTCGTGCCTTGTAAGAATAGTGGTTATGATGGCTGACTTCCCAGTATCCTTTCACTTCCACCGATTAGCCTAAGCTCTAGGTCACACCCTCTTTGGGAACTCAAACTGTTGCAGAAACTTCCTTGTAAGTCGTCTCTTTGCTGCTTAAGCAAAGTGCCTTCCCTCATCCTCAGGTGGAGCGACACTCTCCAAAGGCCAGAGTGACGTCCTGGAATGAGCCTGGGGTGCAGAGTCAGCCAGTGTGATTTCAGACTAGCTCTGACCCTGCGTCTGGGTGTGTGGTTCGGGCAGGGCTTCTCAGCCCGCCTCGTTTCCAAGCCCCTTACTGTTTGTAGTAAACCAGGTTGATATACTGACATGAGACTCATGAGGTGGGAATTCCTTCATAGAGACACAGAATGATCATACAGTTACTGTCACTATCACGGTCCACTCTGGTGATATTTATCAAGCACCTACTGTGTGCCAGGCTCTATTTTACATTCTAGCAATATGGCAGTGAACACACAGATAACTCTGCCCTCATGATTTTTATATTCAAACGAAGGTGGCAGAAATTAACAGGAAAAACAATAAACTCATTGCTTTGGGAAGAGGGACTCAAGTTCTATCTAGATTCTGACTTTTCCAGGATTTAAATAGTAATTTTAGGTGAGCAGTTCCTGTTTTTATCTATCTTTCAGTCCTTCCAACCATCCTGCCCCCTAGTTCCTCCCTCTCTCTTATTTATATATGTATGTAATCACGTAGTTTATATTCTAGAGTCTTTCTCTAGGATCTAAGTAGTAATTTTAGGTGAGCAGTTATTTTTTTTGTCTTATCAAACAATCTGTTCATTTGCCCATTCCTCTTCCCCATTTGTTTGTTTATTGCCTTTGAACTTCTTAATCTCTCTCAACCTACATCCCGAGTAAATTGATTGGACATTGGGATGGAACCTATTTTTGCCATCATCTGGATTTCTGGAAATAGACCAGTATTTCTCAGATTGTGTTCAGAGGGCCCCTGGATGTTGCGATTGTGTTTTCTGATGTGCCCGCACGTGCGTGTGTGAGCACGTGCACCCATGCCTGTCTCTGTGATGACCTAGAAAGAGTAACTGGGCACCTGCGGTTCTCCTGGGCGACCACCTTGAAAGCAGCTGCACGCACGTCAGGGTGCCTATGCTTTGAGCTGGTGGTGACTTTGGCCTCGCTCAGCTGCCTCCCCAGCCTCTGGCACCTCTATCCAGTGTGCACTGCTGGCCCTCATCAACTGTACGTCACCAAGGCGAAACTGAGGCTAGGGAAGCTTCAGGCCCATGGCCACTCAGGCCTCTGGTTGCAGGCGCAAGAAGTGACCTGAGACCCACTTCCCTCACCCCGAGCTTCTGCCTCTCCCTCTGTCAGCAGCACCCAGAGCCCAGGGACCCAGGCTCCAAATCTGATGTGATTGTTGAGGATAAACCAGCTTAGTAGATGCTCCAGAGCTTGCCTTTCCTTTCTGAGAACTTGACATAATAAAGTTGGCTTGATCTCCCCAGCCTGTATCTTGAGGGAACAAGTAAATTAAACAAGTAATTATATCCATAATGTTTTCAGAAGTTAGAAGATTTAAATATATGAATCTCATCTGAGTGTACCGCCTTTTGTCTGCGGTGTTTCCTGCCAGAAGATCTCTTGACAGGAAATAAACATTAAAATAATCTTTAATCCCTTGTCTGGTCTATTACCATTAACAATTGATGCACTTTAATTTTGTGGGATTTTAACTACAAAATGGAACGGCTAAGTAGTGATAATTGGGTTTGGAATTATACGGTCATTTATATCAACAGAGATGCAGGAGGCTGGGAGGGAGGGTGATTAATTATTTACTATTTCCTGGCTGTGGTTCCTTTTATAGAATTTTCTGATATGTTCTGCTGTGAACAATTATCACCAAATGAAAGTAAACAAATCTGGGATCCGAACCCTGATTTAGAGGTTAGACCGGATTTAGGTGATCCGGGCTTGGTTTTTCAGGGACCCCGCGGGCTGTCCGTGCTCCCGGGTTCAGCGTCCCACCCGCTCTGATTTGGAATATGGTTGTCAGTGCACATCTTGAAAACTTCACTGCACGCAGCCCTGGGGAGATGCCTTGATTTGCCGGGGGAAAACAAAACCAACATCGAGTCAGGCGTCTGATCAACACCAACGGCAGGTTGGGAGGGAGCCGTGGCTTATTCCTCCCTAGTCCGGATCGGCCTCATCACAGCGTGGGGAGACACGGGAGCAGAAGTACGGCCTCAGCCTGAGAGGGAGAGTGACGCTCTGCTGCCGCGTCCGTGTGAGCAGACGCGTGCACGTGCCTGCACAGCTCTTTGCGCCCCCCCGCCCCCCGCCCCACACGATGTCCAGCAGCCCGCGAGCGTCACGTGATCAGGCCTTCGCGGTGGGCGGTCACGGCCCGACACGCGTTTCCTCTCTCTGTGGCCTCTCGGAGACGCGCATCCACAGGGCGCATCCGCATGTGTCTCCTTGGCCCTCCCTCCACCTGACCCCTTCAGAAGCCAGGGGCTGGGCGCCTTCAGCAGATTCCTCCGTCTCCTGAAGACTGGCGTGTTCCGTGGGCAGCAGGAGGCCGTGCAGAGAGAGGATGGGGACGCCGCCCAGCGCAGCGGCCAGGGCGGCAGGCACGGGCACTCGTGGTCCCGGGATGCCGGGGTCTGCGAGCTTGCTCGCTGGCACAGGTTTTTCCTCTGGGCTCATGCGCGCATTTAATCAGCAGATCATCAGGCCCCCTGGTGCTTTCTGACTATATGAGCGGCACCTCCCCTCGTCCACCCGTGCGGCCCAGAATTCAGATGGACATACTGGCATCCCCTCACCCCACCCCGTGGCCTGCCGTCACTGAGTTGCGCCACCCAGGGCCTCGGATCTGCCCCGCTGGTCATCCTCATTATCGCCACCCCAGCTCCGCTCGCCGGGGTCCTTACCGTCCTTCCTCCCTGATGGCCGCACCCCTGGGTCCACAGCTCACTCTCCTCTGCCTGGCGCGGGTAGGGCCTGGGGGCGGGCTGGGGCCCCTCCTGCTTTTCCCAGCCTGTGATTCCTGGAGGATACAGGGGCCACTTGGCCTTCCTAGCCCGGGAGGCGGAGCAGAGAAGGGCTCGCGTCCTGCTTTGTTGCTGGCGCTGCTGTTTACTGGTATGGCTTGCTCCATTTTGCTTTTGTGGGGAGGGTGGATGTTGGTGGTGATCTCGCCAAGAGGAGTAATCGCATAGTGCTGGACACTCTTGGGAGGCAGGACTCAAGGGCCAGGTGACTTGGTGTTCACCTGGTACCAGAGCATCTCAGCCTCAAATTATTGACTTGTGGTTCCGGTAACTCATTGCCATGGGGGCCTTCTTGGGCTTTGTGGTATCTTTACCAGCAACCAAGATCTCTACTCACTTAGACAACAGCATCCCCCACCTCCCTCCCAAGTCCTGCAAAGCCAGAAATTTCTGTGGAGAGTCTCAAACATCCCTTGGCCAAGGGGCAGAATCACCCCTTGTTGAGAACCCTTGCTTCATACTCTTCTCTACAGTATTGATTTTTTTTAACCCAAGGGAAAGTTTTTGTACTCATAGAACAAAGAAAAGTGTTGATAAAACCAAAAAATGATATGAACTTCAACTTTGTTAATGTTCACTATGTGCCAAGCCCTACTCTAAACACTTGGTATGTGATTGGTAATTTAATCCTCACAAGAGTGATGTTCCTGGGCTGATGTTGGCATGACTCTGTTCTCTGTTTCCAACCTCACACCACCTTCTTCCCTCTGAATGTGTGTGTCTTCTCAAGAGGACACCAGTCATTGGATTTACCCCCACCAGAATCCAGGATGACCTCATTTTAACTTAATTATATCTGCAAAGACCCTACTTCCAGATATAGTCTGAGGTTCCAGGTGGACTTAAATTCTATGGAAATGCTATTTAACCAAGCACAGGCGCACTCAGCCTCTCCATGGTGCAGAGAGGTGACCCGACCACTTGAAGTGCAGATGAGCAAGTGCCGAGCTAAGGATTCAAACCACAGTCTAAGCTTGTGACCACTGCACCGGCGACTCCTGAAGCCTGGTCCTCAGCCCAGCAGTGGGGGCCACACCCCCCGGGGCTTGTTGGGCTTGCAGGTTCTCATGCCCACCCCGCCCCCATCCCAGACCTCCTGACTCAGAACCTCTGTGATGGCAGCCGTCCAGGGGCTTCTCACATACCCTAAGGTTTGAACAGTCTGGCGAAAAGTGCAATGTAAGAAAAATATCTTTCAAGACCTCGTTTTAACCAGTTATCAAATGGTTCTTCTTAGTCCAAAAGGTTGGGCAGGAGAATTCTGTTTATTTGTCTAAAGGGGTCTTTTCTCCTAGTTCGCCAGCACCCAAAAGCATCTGAACAAAAGTCACACTGATCTGATCTGATCTTTGCCTGTATGAGGATGGAAAGTGCCGAGTCAAAGATAAATTGGGAAAAGTGTTTTCATTTGTCTCAGTCTCTCTGCTTATTTAGACGTACAGCCTGACTCTTCTCAGATGTTTATTTCAAGAGCGCAAACCACGAGGCCTCCAGCTCCCTTTTGTCAGCTGCCTTCTCCTCCCCAGGGCCTTCCCCACCAGGAACTCAGCGTACCATTTGTGTGTGCAATACAGTTGCCTCATTTTAGGCTCATTGGTACATCGTTAATTGACCTTCATCTCCTATTATTTCACTTCAAGCAAGCACATCGTTCTCCATGTGACATGGGAGTCCTTGGTCTTCTGTGTGCCAGCGTTTACTCTTTTTAGCAAGTGTTGTTATCCTCTGTTTTGAAGGCCCTTTCCCCCATCTGTTGCCTTTTGTATACTCTGCTTCTTCTTTTTTGTTGTTGTTATTTAACTACAGGTTATATAAAATAAGGCCATCAGCAGGCAGGAGCTTATTACCTTACAGACAAAGTACTGAAAGTAGATTGGCCACCGCGAACCAACCTCTTAGCATGCACTTCTGCACACAGAGGTCCCACATCTGTGGCAGAAACCCCTTCCATTTATTTGAGGAGGTTTGGGGTGGGCTTGGGGGAAACAGAAGGAAATCAGAGGCACTGATGTGCTCCCTGGAGGGGGAGGAGGCCCCGAGTGCAGAATGTGGCTCCAGATGGACTTCTTGGTTTCCGGCGGGAGAGGTCCCGGGCTGGAGATTTAGTGATGAACACCCAGAGCTCTCCGCATCTTCTGTCAGATAACTCTCAAAACCAATCAGGGCTTCCAGACCTTGGAAAAGCATTTCCCATAGCCTTGTTCTTATTGCCGATCGCCACTCCACTCGGGGGAAATAAACACTAAAAGCAGTCAAAGCTCACGGTGAAATTTCAAACCCTTTGATAACATTTTAAAAACAAAGTTTTCCTTTGTCCCTCATCCCCTAAGCTCTCTCCAGAAGAAACCACCTATTAAAGGTGTGCTGTGGATTCCTCCAGAAACTTCTAACACATTTACCATCAGATACAAATATGTGTGTGAGTAGATATATATATATTTGATATTGATATGTGTACAGATATAGATACATGTATGGAATACTAGAGTGGGTAGCCATTCCCTTCTCTAGGGCATCTTCCCAACCCATGGATCGAACGTGGGTCTGCTGCACTGCAGGCAGGTTCTTTCCTGTCTGAGCCACCGGGGAAGCCCATAGATACGTAGCTTTTTAAAGAGCGCATGCAGCCAAGACCCTTGAGTGCCGTTTGTTTATTGCCTTGCTGTTTGTGTGTGGTGACGTCTTAGAGCTCATTTGGTCCCCTGCATGGGGGGCTTGGCTGCCCGATGTGCCATGACTGCATAACAGTCCACCGTATGCGGGCCTGTGATTCCCTCGTCCACTCCTCTCTCGACACAGGTTGCTTGGGTCTGTTTTGCTTTTCAGCACGATTTGGTGATGAGGACGCCTGTGTATGTGTTTTACATCACAAGGGCGACTCTCCGGAAGCAGATGCCCTGGGGCACAGGTCGTGAGCATCTTTGGCCGGATGGGCGTCACAGGAATTGCCAGTGTCCTTCCAACAGTGGCACCAATTTCCTCTCTACTGCCCCCCCCCCAGAATACGTGTGTCACCCCAGGAATTGTCTCCAGCAGGAGCAGGAGAAGCAGAAGAGAGGGCTGGACCACAAATGACAGGTCAGCAAGTCAGTAACCAGCACCCTACTCTTAAAAACTTATGTGGTCATCATATTATAAGCAGTCTCTTATGAAGCAACCACTTCATAACACCGTGTAGCCGAATCCCCACGCTTGGCATTTTTTTTTTCCCCTCCCTTTTCAATACATCACATTGATTTTCTGTATGACTTTATCTGCTTAATACAAAGTGGGATTGAACAGTTATTTGTCTGGATTTGACCATTCCTTATCAAACATTTATGATTTAGCTTTCTCCACGGCGTCTTCTTGTAAGGTGTTTCTTATTTTTATCTTTTTCCATAAAGGTAGGATTGTGTTGACAGCGCTGTAATAAATCTCTCTTGAAAGAGACAGGTGGCAGAGGGTGGGGAGCGGCTGGGAGCCCTGTGTCTGGGCTGTGTGAGGGAAAGCTTCAAGAAGGGACGGCACGGGTTGTTTCTGGACCAGTTCAGTTCAGTCGCTCAGTCGTGTCCGACTCTTTGCAACCCCATGAATCGCTATATATATATATTTGATATTGATATGTGTACAGATATAGATACATGTATGGAATACTAGAGTGGGTAGCCATTCCCTTCTCTAGGGCATCTTCCCAACCCATGGATCGAACGTGGGTCTGCTGCACTGCAGGCAGGTTCTTTCCTGTCTGAGCCACCGGGGAAGCCCATAGATACGTAGCTTTTTAAAGAGCGCATGCAGCCAAGACCCTTGAGTGCCGTTTGTTTATTGCCTTGCTGTTTGTGTGTGGTGACGTCTTAGAGCTCATTTGGTCCCCTGCATGGGGGGCTTGGCTGCCCGATGTGCCATGACTGCATAACAGTCCACCGTATGCGGGCCTGTGATTCCCTCGTCCACTCCTCTCTCGACACAGGTTGGTTGGGTCTGTTTTGCTTTTCAGCACGATTTGGTGATGAGGACGCCTGTGTATGTGTTTTACATCACAAGGGCGACTCTCCGGAAGCAGATGCCCTGGGGCACAGGTCGTGAGCATCTTTGGCCGGATGGGCGTCACAGGAATTGCCAGTGTCCTTCCAACAGTGGCACCAATTTCCTCTCTACTGCCCCCCCCCGAGAATACGTGTGTCACCCCAGGAATTGTCTCCAGCAGGAGCAGGAGAAGCAGAAGAGAGGGCTGGACCACAAATGACAGGTCAGCAAGTCAGTAACCAGCACCCTACTCTTAAAAACTTATGTGGTCATCATATTATAAGCAGTCTCTTATGAAGCAACCACTTCATAACACCGTGTAGCCGAATCCCCACGCTTGGCATTTTTTTTTTCCCCTCCCTTTTCAATACATCACATTGATTTTCTGTATGACTTTATCTGCTTAATACAAAGTGGGATTGAACAGTTATTTGTCTGGATTTGACCATTCCTTATCAAACATTTATGATTTAGCTTTCTCCACGGCGTCTTCTTGTAAGGTGTTTCTTATTTTTATCTTTTTCCATAAAGGTAGGATTGTGTTGACAGCGCTGTAATAAATCTCTCTTGAAAGAGACAGGTGGCAGAGGGTGGGGAGCGGCTGGGAGCCCTGTGTCTGGGCTGTGTGAGGGAAAGCTTCAAGAAGGGACGGCACGGGTTGTTTCTGGACCAGTTCAGTTCAGTCGCTCAGTCGTGTCCGACTCTTTGCAACCCCATGAATCGCAGCACGCCAGGCCTCCGTGTCCATCACCATCTCCCGGAGTTCACTCAGACTCACGTCCATCGAGTCCGTGATGCCATCCAGCCATCTCATCCTCGGTCGTCCCCTTCTCCTCCTGCCCCCAATCCCTCCCAGCATCAGAGTCTTTTCCAATGAGTCAACTCTTTGCATGAGGTGGCCAAAGTACTGGAGTTTCAGCTTTAGCATCATTCCCTCCAAAGAAATCCCAGGGTTGGTCTCCTTCAGAATGGACTGGTTGGATCTCCTTGCAGTCCAAGGGACTCTCAAGAGTCTTCTCCAACACCACAGTTCAAAAGCATCAATTCTTTGGCACTCAGCTTTCTTCACAGTCCAACTTTCACATCCATACATGACCACAGGAAAAACCGTAGCCTTGACTAGACGGACCTTTTTTGGCAAAGTAATGTCTCTGCTTTTGAATATACTATCTAGGTTGGTCATAACTTTTCTTCCAAGGAGTAAGTGTCTTTTAATTTCATGGCTGCAGTCACCAGAGTCCTCGTCTAATCCTTAGTAACTGACGTCCCGACTTTGGGGTTTGCGACATAAAAGAATTGGGTGCTTCTCCCAGAAGGTAAAGAATCTGCCTGCAGTGCAGGACTTGGGTTCTGTCCCTGGGCTGAAAGATCCCCTGGAGAAGGGCGTAACTACCCACTCCAGTATTCTTGCCTGGAGAATTCCATGGACAGAGGAGCCTGGCCAGCTACAGTCCATGCATGGGGTTGCAGAGTCAGACACAACTGAGCAGCTGACACGCTCACACACTAGAAGCATGGACAGATGCTGCTCTGATGATGGACCGTACGGCATGCAGGTAAGGCTGGTGCAGCCAAGGCCAGATCTTAGAACCACCTGCTGTCTGCACACAGACTAATGTCCCTGTCAGGGTCAAGGCTGGGTCACAGGCAGTCACTGAAAATCTTGGTCAGGATCTAATCTGCAGACAGGAGACTGGAAAATTGCAGACTAGAAGCGATTTCCTGTTGTTGTGAGGATTCGATGAGTTAGTGCAGATAAAGATCTCACGGAATGAGGGGTTTGTAAATATGGATCATTGCTCTAAGAGTAACACCTCCTCTTATTTTTATTATCCATATTTTGTTTTTGCTGCTCCAAAACTCGGTGTCTGGCACTGTTGCAGAATCCAGAGATGATAGGTTAAATCAGAGAAAATCTCATTGCTCCTGGAGCTTACATTTAAGTTATAGGGGGAAACAAATACATTCGATTGTTTCACATGGAAATGAAGGAAGAAAGGAAATTGATAGTGATTGTGTATGTGGTCAGAGATGGCTTTTGAGGAAGATGATATTTCAACCAAATCCTGTATGGTGAGAGCCATGCAGACAACTTAGAACAGAGAATCCCAACCAGAAGCTCGGCAAGTGCAAAGGTCCTGGGGTACAAATGTGCTTGCCCTGTTCAGTGGACAGAGAGCACCTACTGTGGTTGGAGCCAAGTGATAGACGGTGAGATGAGAAAAACGCTAGACTGTGAAGCCAACACAAGGAGTCTGGCTTTTATCCTAATCATGAGGGGAGTCGTTAGAAGTTTAAAAGCAAGAGGGCAACGTGGTTTGAGTCACACTTTTGAAAAGAGGTGGTTGCAGTCTGTAGGAAGCAAGAGGAAGCACCAGTCGGGAGGTAGCCCCGGGACCGAAGACAGCAGTGATGGTGACTTAGACGAGGTGAAAATGAACAGACGGAGGAGGGTGGTTACGCTCAGGATCCATAAACCCACGGAGCTCATTTGAGTGTGATTGTCTGTTGGCCTCTGTCCCGCTGGAACGCAGATCGTCCACATCCTGATACCCAGCGTGGGCTGGCCACCCAGCAGGCACCCCCTGCCTGTTCGCCGCTGCACATTGTCGATGGACCACCCATGGAGGAAGGGGCAGCTGGAGCCAAGGCCACCTGGGCTTCTGGCCCCGGATCCTGACAAGTTCTGCCCCCATCAGGCAGGCTCATGCATGGCCTGTCTCCTGGAATGACGCCTTCAGCCCTCTCCCCTTCCTTTAATGGAAGCTCTGAGCTTGTAAATAATGTTTTCCTCTTAAAATGGGAACGGCCAGAAGAGCCTGTGGTGTCACAAGTCCACACGCAAATATTTTTTTCTTTCCTTTCACACATGAACAGGGTGTGTCAACACTGGTGCATCTGGGAAGAACAGGCATGTCAGGCGGCCAGCGGAACAGAATCTCAGCCTGAGGATCCATTGTGTTCTCCCTGAACGAGGCTTGTTGAGGCTCTCTTTAAATAAAGTGGGATGTTTCTTAATAAATTAGCAGTTAAAAATAGGAAAATAGACTCCGAGGGCAGAAAAAAAAAAGAAAGTCCCAGGCAACAAGAGCCCAATTCTCAGTGTGTGCGTGCGTGAGAAACGGAATTTGCCAGACATGAATAGGCACTTACAATGTGACTAGAATTGTCTCTGTCACGTGTCAGCCTAATAGCCCAAACCCCGGTTCAATACAATGAACTCAGGAAGGTTTGCTTAATGAAAGAACTGACGTTTTCTGTGCAGTGGCCGCATTCATCAGCCTGCATCCTGTTCATTATACAACAAAGGGCTGCCAATGGGAATCGGTAGGGTCATCTGTTAGGTAAACGTGATGGGGACAAAAGATAGCCGAGGCCAGGACCCGTGGAAAGTTCTGAGGTGGTCTGGCTGCTGGAGGAGGGAGCCCCGGTCAGGGGCAGCCTGTTTCCCAGTTGACGCAAGGGCCTTCGGAATGCTGGGCAGAATTCTAGTGACGCCCCATCCTGACGTGCACGTCCCAGGGGACCCTGGCAGGGCGTTCTCACTTATCCTCAGCATCTCCCTCCCCATCACGGCGTCAGTAGGGCTGCTCACAGTGGGTATCACCCTGCGTCTGGGCACGGGGGGGTGACTCTCCCTTCCCACCCCCGACTTGGCTTGGCCGGTGGAATCTGGGTGGAATTGATGTGTCAGCGAGACACACTTTTGGAGGCAGAAACTTTAAGAGCATCGCACATGCTGCACCACACCCTCTGCCACACTGGCCGGCAAGATTTCCAACAGCAGCTGCCCTGTTAGAAAAAGGACAAAGGCCAAGAGCCTCAACCGACCCAAGGTGGACATGGAGACGTGAATCGTGCTTCTGCATTGTGACCTAAAACGCTGAGACACGGGGGCTTGCTTGTTCCAGCACCGTCACCCGATTCACCTTGACTGCTTACACCCCCCGTCAGGTACAGAGGGAGCCCAGGGTGACAGTCAGACCAGGGCGACCGGAGCCCAGAACAGCCAGTCGCTTCTTAACATACCTAGAGTCTATTTTGCAAAGTTGGAATATTGTAATTTACCTTAAAAAAAAAAATCATTTTAAAGATCTATGTATGTCAGTAAATTGCAGTTAGCCTCTAGAGCCATTTGTAGGGGGAGCTGTTGGATGCCCTAAGCAGATTCCTTCTTCTGTGAGTGTGGCCAGAGTCACTGGAAATTGCAGACAACGCGAGATCTGCTGATTGGCAAGGTCATCTGGGGAAGGGCCATCGTGGAGTAAGGAGCAGGCCCATTAATTCAAGGCAGCGGTGATGGGGGCGCTGGTTTACATCAGTCCTATCTACCTCTTACTTAATGGGACTGTTTGGTTGTGTTCTTTCCTAGAGAGATTAGTGATTGAAAGGAGGAGATTTAGAAAGGAGAGATAAAAGTTTGCATTTAATTCTCCTGACAGGCCACCTCCTAAGAAGTCTTCCTAAGGGGGCTCCATAGTAAATTCAGACTTAAGTCAGAGGACAGCATCTCCGAAAGACAATATTGATGTCCAGGTGGTGACATTTCCATAAAATAAGAGACTTTCAAGGGGCTTGAGGGAAGTTTCACTGTCTTTACACAATCTCTAACCTTAAGAACCCCAACCCACTGGCCAGATTAACATCTGCTTATGTAATTATCACAGAATGTTTTTGAGGATAGAATCTGCATGTATTTGTTTCTTGAATTTATTCATGCCTGAGATCATGGTTTCTTCCCTGCTCCTTCTGCCCGGCACTCCACACGGTCTTCCTTTCCTTGAGTGGGGACTATGGACTTTCACAAACTGGCTGCAGCTCCTGTCTCCGTAAGGTCCTTGTGGGTGTTAGTGTGAGCTTTATTAACGGGCTCGGGACAGTGAGCAGCAGGCAGTGTGTGAACGCCCCCTCTGCCAGCATGGAGAAGCCGTGGCACGTCCTGCATGTCCGGCGGGCCAGGGTCTGGTGCTGCCTCTGCCGTTCACTTGCCGAGCCGCCCCGATCGTGCCACATGTCTGTTCTCAGTGTTTTTCCGTTCCCATAAATTGAGGACAAAAGCAGCACCTTAGCACCTTCCTCCCCCAGTAGACTGGGAGGAGTAGACAAGCTCATGCCGCTGCGGGTAAGGTCCAGCCCTTGCCACTAAGGAGAATGTCAGCGCGTGCTCTTTCCTACTCCTATTCCTATAGACGGAGGCAGGGGTGGGGGCGTGGCTTTCGCCCTGAAACCCCCGCAACGGGTAGTAGGTACAGCACTTGCACGTTGTCGCTGCCAGTCCCAGAGAATCTTGGCTCAGTGGATCTGAAACGAGGAGGCATCCAGAGTCCTGACTGGGGCAGCTCCAGGTGGGGTGGGTTCCGGGCTCGGTGTGCTTCTGTGTGACCCACTGTCCACACAGTGGATGCCCCGAGGTGAGTCTGTGATGGGCCCGGAAGTGGAGACGGGCGTGAGCTACAGAAGCAGGTGGGAGTTGACCCTGATCCTAGTTGCCAGGGTTTGAAAGCTGTGTATCTCCGTTTTCCCATCTGTAAGATGGACATAGCAGTATCGCCAGTCTCATCACACAGGGTCGTAGTCAAGGAGCTTTGCATTAACTGCACAGCCCTGCCCCCAGCACAGTGAGCTCTGGACACGAAGTCTTCAGGGATCTTCAAAGGAAAGAGATGTTCAGGGTCACTCACGTGGCGGCCGATGGGCCAGGTGCTCAGACTTCAGCTGGTGGTGGACTAACACCGCAGCACACTTCCTGTGCTAGAATCCATAGCCTCTGCCTTGGAAAATCATGCAAAAGAGTTTGCTCTCATCCTTAATTAAAAATAGGTTCACAACAGTCATGACTTTTTAAAAACCTACATCATTGCTTAATACAAACATAATCTGCCACGGAAAGAATTCAGTTTTCCCACTCTTAGGAAGCCCCTTGCACATGCATTTCTTCGTTCTGTTCAGTGGCAAGAGAGCACGTCACTGCTGTACAGATTTGCTAGTATCTTCCCTAAGAATCCACGGGTGACCTTGTCTATAAACCTTTGCCATTAAAACTTCAGGCTTCTGCTCCCCACAGCAGACTGTCTTTCTCAAAGCAGAGCCACCTATCTGTTCTAACAGCATTGTTAGACTTGGGCAGGTTGACATTACTATTTAATGAATTATCTTGATATGAATATGCTTTTCTGGGTCTTATTTTTTGTGTAAAGTGATAATGATAGAAGTAACAGGATGCTGATCGGAACACCGGTTCCTGCGCGCTTTCGCTCTAACGGCCCCACTGGAGAGCCTCTCTGTCGTTTCTCACTGTGGCAGTGTCTCTCCATTACACTGAGCCTCCTTTGCCCATCCTGAAAGCACCCGTGGTGTGGCTCTGGAAGCGAAGGTGGCTTCTCTTGTGCCGTACGACTGTGTAAGGTGAATGATGGTGCTGTTCTTACGCATCTGCTGCTTCTAAATCACGTGATCGTCTGGTCAGTGGCTGGTGCCCTCAGATCCCCGGTTTCCTCATCCGTCAGCGGAGCTGGGAGATGTCCCCATCTCACTGAGATGCAGCGTCAAGACTCAGATGAGATAACATACATAAAGCACACAGCCTGGTCCACCCCAAGTATGCAGTAAATAACGACCCTTATTATGGTTGCTGTTATTTAGAATGCAAATTTATTTTAAAATGCATAGTCAATATTCAGTTACCCTCACTAATAAAGAGGAATAAAGATATAGATTGCAAAATAGAAAATACACAGAAAGATTGCTGGGTATTTTATAGCGGTGAGGTGAACACACATAGGCACCAAGTTTTCAGGTACCTAAGTTCCTTCCTACTCAGCCCCTCCCAGCAGGGGTTGGCCTCTAAAGAGACAGTGGAAGCAATATGATTCTTGATGTCCTACAGGGAAAATAATTCAAGTTTGGATAGTTAAGAGTTAAATGTCACTTTGAGCTCCAGGATCCTGATTGAAAACCATCCCATCATCCTTTTTCACACCCACCTCTAGGAAAAGTTGAGTACTGGCAGGGCAGCAGATACGTTTAAATGACTTTCTTCAAATGGCAGATTTCATGAAATCAACCACTAGAAGACAAGCCAAAAAGAATTTTTCAGGGAGCTTGGAAATGTCGCTTTCTGTCTCCCCACCTCCATCCCCACCCCATGGTTGAAGGTGATAACTGTGGACTGAAACCGTCCCAAACACGTGAAAATGCAAATTGGGGCATTTATCATGACAATTCAGTGCCCCAGCGTGCCTGTTAACATAGACTTCTATAGCCAGGTGTGGTGACCAGAATATTCCTGCACTGGCGAGGCCACAGTGCCTGAATATGTACTGACGGCTTGGCTGTTTCTGGAACGTGCGTGCGCTTGTCACCCTCCGGGTTCTGTGGTCGCTCGGGTGTGTGTCTGTGTTCTGACAGTAGCGGGACTATTAGTGGCCCCTGTAAACAGCACAGCTCGAGAAGGCATCCCGTCTCCACACTTCACCTCCACCGCCTGTGATCGGAGGGAGTCCGTTCTACCTCGTGCAGCCAGATGTTACCGCTTGCCAACCGAGCCGCTGAACAGGTGCTTCAAATAGAACGGTCCGATGAAACTGCGGAAACCAGAAAGACTACAAAGATCCCCAGAAGACCAGCGCTGGCCCGGAGCTCCCCCATTTCCTGGTCCCACATTTGTACCGATTAGGGCCTGACAGCTCTTGAGTTTCCAATGATAACAGCCATCTGACTTGATCGGAGTTCAATGGATTTTCACTAAAATAGAATCATCACCTCGGTGATGGATAGAAAAAGTGAAGCAATACATCCTGATAAAGGCTGCGCCTGCCTCCTTCCTCTCCCCAGTGGTGACCTTGGGCAGTCCACGAGAGAGCCAGGCAGAACCCTGGTCACTGCCGCCGCGCATCAGGACTCAGAAATATAAGGAGCTTTGAAACCCGTCAGTGGGGTGGATGGGGGAACGGCCAGAGATAGCAATGGATCATGCTTAGAGGGCTCGGAGGGAAGCAGGGGACGCTGAAGGTCACGTCCTCACGGAAAAGATCCAGCCCTCATTCTCATTCACAGGAGGCGGTGGGCCTGCCAGGCAAGATCCGGAGAAGAGTACAATAAAACAGGGATTTCCGGAGCATGTATTTCTTCTCAGAGGCGCAGGGCTGGCGGATAGTGCAGAATGTTCGCTGCCCAAAGTGCGAAAGGGGGCCTCACCCCACCCCACCCCACCCCAGGCTCTCCCTCTGAATAGCAAGAAGCAGGCTGCACAAGGACCCACTCAGCCCCTCGAGACACCGCCTCTGTTTCCCAGGTTCTCCGGCCCTGTGAGCTCAGCCGACTGTGAATGTCATGAAAACCCCCGACCATCCTTACGGACGCCAGTCCCGGAAAAGAAAAAGAATCGCGACCAAAACAGGGTGTCCAGGAAGCTCCCAGGCCAATTGCATCCTCCCCTCATCCAAGCCCCACGTGCTTGATGGGGTGGGGAAGAAGCTTCTGGGTGGTTCTTCTGGAAGAGGTTAGACGTTGGCAGGCGCCCATTAGTGTTGGTTACAACTCGCTAAAAGAAAATATTAAAATAAAAATGAGATCATAAATTTGGAGCCACAGTCACCAAGCCTAAAGTGCAAATTGCCAAACAAGTCAAGAGACTCATTAGCATTTTATGTAAATCAGTTATTACTGTTCTCCACTTCCTTAATTATCCATGTTATTTCAATACAACCCCTTCTTTGATGTCCCAATTCTATATTTAAATAGTGCAAGATTTCTATCGTTTCCTCCCGCAGAGGTTTGTGCCATGCAAAAAACATGCCAAGAGCAGCTATTTTAGAGACTACAGGGAAATGTTTAATTGGTCCATCCCATTTGAGTTATGAGGGCGTATTACCGAGCACATAAAATCAGAAACACGGAAAGCACTAGCTTGGAGAAGTCGACTAAAACCTTCGAGAGAGAGAGAGAGAGAGATCACTTGAAATTTCGCCCCCAAGACTTTTTGGGTTCTCCGTGGGAGCTGATTCAAGGGGAAATTTTGCAAACTCCATTGAATTTTGCTAAACGATTGATTTATAATTGAAATATTTGGAAACGAAACCCCAAAGCCCTCTTCCCTTTGGCACAGAGTCTTCCCTTTGGTCCGTTAGAGGGAGCACAAGAGGACGGAGAGGAGGAGAAGCACAGGCGGATGTGTGAGCAGGGCACGCAGTTCCCACCTCGCTGCTTTTCAGTTCGTCTTCTGCGAAAAGGGAGCCAGGGATGTCCCTGGTGGTCCTGAGGTCAGGACTCTGTGTTTCTACTGCAGGGGGCACAGATTTGGTCTCTGGTCCAGGAAGTAAGATCCCGAATGCCAGGAGATGCGGCTGAAAGAATTTGTTTTTAATTAAAAAGAAAGAGGAACTGTTGCAAACGTGAAGACCAAGTTTGCTGATGTCTTGTTCTCAAAGCTGTCTAGAATTAAGGGGGCGGGGGAGGAATCTCAGAAATTCCAGCGAGCAATGTCTTTTCACTAATACACGAGCTTCTGCAGAGACAGTGCAGCCCAGGGACCTTGGGCTGATAGTCACTCTTGGCGTCTCCTAAGACTCCATCCTCTTTGCCACTTGCCTGTGTCTTTCTGCCTCTCAGCTTATAACCTATCTTGTTTTTAAGTTCGTGTACACCCGTGGCAGATTCATGTCAATGTATGCCAAAACCAATAGAGTACTGTAAAGTAAAATAAAGTAAAATGGAAGCTAAAAAAAAAAAAAAAAAAGTATATATTAATAAATAAATAAATACTTTATTTAGAAATAAAAATAGAGGCTCTTCGAATGTGAATTGTAACGGAACATAGAGGTAAATGGGATTTCCCTGGCAGTCCAATGGTTAGGACTCAATGCTTTTGTTACAGGGGCACAGGTTTGATCCCTGGTTGAGGAGCTAAGATCCTGCAAGCTGCATGGCACAGCAGAAGCAAAACAAACCCTAGAGGTAAATGGATGGAACTTACCCTGACCATGTACTTTCTGAATAGCCATTATATCTGATAGCCACCACCACCCCCTGCCAAGGAAAGAGCAGGTCTGAGAGAAAACCAATATGATAATGTAGGATTTGATGACTGGTAGACGCCAGTATTCCTGCCTGGAGAATTCCCTGGACAAAAGAGCCTGGTGGGCCACAGTCCATGGAGGTCTCAAAGAGTTGGACGTGACTGAGCTACTAACACATATAGACTCCAGTTCAAGACCAAGCTGCGTAGCTTGGTTCAAATCTATGTCTCTCATAGACTCCCCACAGTGAAAATGACTGACAGTGTCTGCCGTGAGTTGTCACACAGATGAGCATTAATATGTATGTTGACTAAAAAAGATGCACAACGGGAGAGTTGTGAGTTAAGTTTTATTGGGGGCAAAATGAAGGCCGCAGCCCAGGAGACAGCACCTCCGATAGCTCCGAGAGATGGCTCCAAAGAGGTAGTGGCTGCAGGTGAGTGGATGTGACTTTGCTGAAGGGGGAGTTAAGAGCAGTCAAGCACTTGCCGTACTTCTGCTGATCGGGAGGAGCTGATGCCACCATGGAGGGATTTAGTGTTTTTCTAGGTATGAGGAACTGCCAGGATTGGGGTCATGAAATCAGTTCCTGAAAATAAGTAGCTCTAAAGACCGGTTTCCCTGGAGCACAAAGTGCCTCATCTCTGCTGTCTGCCCTGAACTTCAGGGGCTATTGAAGGCCAGCAGCTGCAGCAGCTCGTGACCTGACCCCTTGTGGAGGTAGATGGCAAGCACCTGTGGCAAGTGCCACTCTGCAGCCGACCTGTATGCAGTGGATGGTATACAGCAGGTGATTGAGTGCTGAGCCTCAGCCTCTGTCCTCGGGCAGCCCCTGTGCCGAGTGTTTACACAGACGGGATGGGAGCAAACACTCAGAACACTCATCAGAATAAGTGTGATTACTCCTGTGTACCTTTCACAGAGGAGGGTGTTTCTGGTGCTTAGTGATTTGACCACGGTTGCACGGACAAGCACAGTCATGGGGATCTGCATCCAAAAGTTCTGTAAGCTAGAGCAGTTGTTTAACAAGAACCAGGCACTGTAGCAAGCTTAAAAGAAGGGAAAGGAACCGCAGCATTTCTATGTCCTCTGTCTACTTAAGTGAAGAATACCTGTAGAAAACCCATCTCTGTAGACTAAAATGCTTTAAGTCTTTAACAAGGACTTTTATGGGGCTCACCATGCTTCAGGCACTGTCCTGAGCACTTACAACTAGTAACTCATGTAGCCATTTAATAAATATTTATTTTGAGAGCAGACACAAGGTGTTATGGGAGAATTCCACAAAGCCGGGAGCGAGGACCCTTCTTTAGGGCTGGTGATCTTATAAGTCCCTGGGCCCTGGCCCGTGTATACGCCTTCCCCCCCCCCCTTTTTTTTTTTAAGATAAATTGCGTTTTTAAAAATATGATTTTTCTGTTCAAACATATGGCATACTCATTATAGGAAGTTTGGAAAATATAAGAAGTTGTAAGAAAGAAAAAAAAATTTAAGGATTTATAATCCTCTACACGTTGTTAGCATCCATCCAAGATTTTAGGGGAAAGAGAAAACGCATGGTCCGGGACCGGGGCTGTCTTCCAGCCTCTCCTTCCCTTTGCTTGTTTAAAGAGTCTCTGAGTCATTGAGAAGTAACTGCTCATCATAAAACCTCAGTAACTGGAGGGAAAGCCTGCCAGGGGTTCTAATTCCTGAGCCCCATTTCGTCTTTTTACGGCTTGCTGTCTTCTTCCACGTGGATATGAAAGTAGCATCCACCAGAGCCTCAAGTGGGACATTTCTTTGCAGTCCAAAACATAAAAACCTGGCATGCNCTCAGTCTTTCCCAGCATCAGAGTCTTTTCCAATGAGTCGGCATGCCTCATCAGGTGGCCAAGACTGCCTGGTTTAAAATGGTGAACGTCTTTCTGAGTTTTTCCCTTCTCGAATCTTCCCCACTTCCGCTTTCTCTGTAGCGTGCATCGCCGGCCCTGTCTCTTATACACATCTCCCCCCCACCAAAAGTAGCCCCTTGCCCCTTCTGTCACTAACCCCCATTTAAATCATGTCCTTTGGACCTTGGTTGCATGGACTATTCTCCGCCTTCTGTCTTTACTATTTTCTTTACCCTGGGACTTCCTGTTGTAGAAATCTGATCGCTTATCTGAAAAGCTCCTGTGCACGCACACCGCACCCCCCCCCACAACCCCCGCCAGTGACTGGTGGGGTTTCATCACCAGAAAAGCACATTGTTCCAACTCTAAAAGTGTGCAGTCTAAAATCATCATCATGTATTTTCATCAGGATGAAATATCGGGCGCTCTGCTCTGTGCAAGGTTTTATTAATGATGTGCTGTCAGGGGCTGGATGTTCTGCATATTTGCATATTAAACAGCTGAGTGAAGAAACATTCTTTTTATTGCTGCAGGGAATAAATCAGTTTAAAGCAAGTTCTCATCATTTATACCCCTTTCAGCTAAGTCTTCTTTTATTGAAATAAATTGTTGAAGTGCTTTTGCTCATTCTTTGAATACTGATGAAATTTACCTTGATAGGACCTCAGGAAAAATAATATTTTCTTAAAGGTGCAGTATTGTTCCATTTCTGAGTATTGCTTTAATACATTATTGATAAGATAATTTAGAAATAGCAAGTGAAAGGGGATGAAAAACAGTTTTGAATAAAGAAGGTGTTTCCTCAGGATGATTTTGCAAAATGCACTTTTATTGGTGGAATGTAAGCAAAAAAAAAAAAAGCCCATAAGCCACAGAAAGTGCTTGTTTTTTTAAGTGAACAGCCAGCAGTTTTTGCATTCAAATCCCAGGGGGCATAGTCCATCCATACACAAGGACATGGCGTTTGCCCGATACCAAAACTAACTGACCACTGGGCAGACACACAAGAGGTCCCAGGAAATGTGGATGTTTTCCAGCGTGAATTCCGCCTCATCTCGGGATGCGGGTACCATGGCTGTGACCGGATCCTCACACATGGTTTAGGCTTCCGTTAACTCTTCACTTCCTATCTCTTCCAGAGATTGAATGCCTGTGTTCAGATCAACCATGTCCTGAACCACATTAATATATATATGTGTATATAAACATTTATATACACATATATATATATATATATATTTGCCCTCATGATGTTTTGAAAACTTTTAATTCCTTGCCATCACTTCAAAATAAGAAATTGAGAAATTTCCCAGGAAAATCCAGATTTCTGGCCTCTCTCATGAAGACAGAAGATCAGACTATCTGTTGCTGGGTGGCACAGCGCTGCGTGGGACGGGTCCTCCGGGCCACCTCCATCCCCACCACTCTCTCTTGTGTTCCACTAGCATTAGCCTTTGTGATGCCTTCCGAGCATCATTTATTTCTTCCATTCCTGGTCCATAGCTCTTGGCAGTGAACTGGTTATATAAAGTCACTGGGCATTGCCTGGTGTTGAGTAAGCACCCAGAAAGCATTCAGTTCACTTCAGTTCAGTCACTCAGTCGTGTCCGACTCTTTGCGACCCCATGAATCGCAGCACGCCAGGACTCCCTGTCCATCACCATCTCCCGGAGTTCACTCAGACTCATGTCCATCGAGTTGGTGATGCCATCCAGCCATCTCATCCTCGGTCATCCCCTTCTCCTCCTGCCCCTAGTCCCTCCCAGCATCAGAGTCTTTTCTAGTGAGTCAACTCTTCCCGTGAGGTGGCCAGAGTACTGGAGTTTCAGCTTTAGCATCATTCCTTCCAAAGAAATCCCAGGACTAATCTCCTTCAGAATGGACTGGTTGGATCTCTTTGCAGTCCAAGGGACTCTCAAGAGTCTTCTCCAACACCACAGTTCAAAAGCATCATTTCTTCAGTGCTCAGCCTTCTTCACAGGCCAACTCTCACATCCATATATGCCCACTGGAAAAACCATAGCCTTGACTAGATGGACCTTTGTTCACAGAGTAATGTCTCTGCTTTTCAATATGCTATCTAGGTTGTTCATAACTTTTCTTCCAAGGAGTAAGCGTCTTTTAATTTCATGGCTGCAATCACCATCTGCAGCAAATTTTGGAGTCCCAAAAAATAAAGTCTGACACTGTTTCCACTGTTTCCCCATCTATTTCCCATGAAGTGATGGGACCAGATGCCATGATCTTCATTTTCTGAATGTTGAGCTTTAAGCCAACTTTTTC
>SJYX01001469.1:242329-271311 GCA_006410675.1 Oreotragus oreotragus
CATCGGATCTTGCTTCTATCACCAGTCACATGCACAACTGGGTATTGTTTTTGCTTTGGCTCCATCCCTTCATTCTTTCTGGAGTTATTTCTCTGCTGATCTCCAGTAGCATATTGGGCACCTACTGACCTGGGGAGTTCCTGTTTCAGTATCCTATCATTTTTCCTTTTCACACTGTTCATGGGGTTCTCAAGGCAAGAATACTGAAATGGTTTGCCATTCCCTTCTCCAGTGGACCACGTTCTGTCAGCCGTCTCCACCATGACCCGCCCATCTTGGGTTGCCCCACGGATATGGCTTGGTTTCATTGAGTTAGACAAGGCTGTGGTCCTAGCGTGATTAGATTGACTAGTTTTCTGTGAGTATGGTTTCAGTGTGTCTGCCCTCTGATGCCCTCTTGTAACCCCTACCATCTTACTTGGGTTTCTCTTACCTTGGGCATGGGGTATCTCTTCACGGCTGCTCCAGCAAAGCGCAGCCATTGCTCCTTACCTTGGACGAGGGGTATCTCCTCACTGCTGCCCCTCCTGACCTTCAACATGGGATAGCTCCTCTAGGCCCTTCTGTGCCCACGCAGCCCCCGCTCCTTGGACGAAAGCATTAGCTGGCCTTAAAAATAGATGTGGACTTCAGAACTGAGCTTAGTCAATGAAATAAGTGTATTCTTTCTTGTATGATATAGCTTTCTGAATATAAAACCAAGCATTTCTTTAGCTTGCAATTTTTATTTTCCAAAATTCAATGTATTTCTAGTATATAGCCCTCTCAGCTTCTTTAAAACTGTGTTCAGATATCCCTTTTGGGACAGTCCATGGAGTCGCAAAGAGCTGGACATGACTGAGCGACTTCACTTTCACTTTCTAGTGGTCCCATAGTTAAGACTTCTCCTTCCATTGCAGGGGCTGCAGGTTTGATTCTTGGTCACGGAGCTAAATCCCATATGCTGTGGGGCAGAAAAATTAAACAATAGCAGTATTGAAACAAATTTAATTAAGACTAAAAAATCTTTTAAAAAATCATGTTTTCAGTTTCCTTCCCTGACTGTTCAGTCACTCATTTGCAACTCCATGGACTGTAGCACACCAGGTCTCCCTGTCCATCATCAGCTCCCGCAGTTTACTCAAACTCATGTCCATCAAGTCGGTGGTGCCATCCAACCACCTCATCCTCTCTCGTCCCCTTCTCCTGCCCTCAGTCTTTCCCAGCATCAGAGTCTTTTCCAATGAGTCGGCATGCCTCATTAGGTGGCCAAGACTGCCTGGTTTAAAATGGCGAACGTCTTTCTGAGTTTTTCCCTTCTCGAATCTTCCCCACTTCCGCTTTCTCTGTAGCGTGCATTGCCGGCCTGTGTGACCACCTGAGGGACAGTGTTTCTCTGCTTCATCTTTTCACTTGGTAAGTGTCTAGCTTCCTTCCCGTGCTAGTAAGTGACATCATCAAGGCCCAGGGTGTGATCTTTTTTTATTTCTGTCGTGTCCTGAGTACCCTGACCCCTGCCAGCCACTTAGTAGATGCAGTGAGTACACAGTGAATGTTAACTGAGTAAATGACTGAGTGAGTGAAGGCCTGCCTGGCTGGATTTGCTTATTATAGATCAGCCTCTAGAAATTCAGTTCAGTGGGTATTTGGGTACCTACTGTGAGTAGGGCCACATGCTGGCTGTAGCATTGAAGAGCAAGTCAGATGTGGCAGACATCTGAAACTTGGGAAGCAAGTCCAGGCCAAGGGTCTGTGCCAAAACCATGCTGGTTGTCTGTAGAACTAGGCAGCACATCATATGACCTGGTGTAGGCATAGATTAGGATCTATAAAATACTAAAAACAGGAAATGGCATGTAGACTCGGAGACCGAAGTCCTTTGAATAAGATGAGATTCAGGGTAGGCCTAAAGGAGGATCACGATTTGAATGAGAGCTAAAATAGATGGGGAAACAGTGACAGACTTTATTTGGGGGGCTCCAAAATCATTGCAGATGATGCCTGCAGCCATGAAATTCAAAGATGCTTGCTTCTTGGAAGAAAAGCTATGACCACCCTGGCTAGACAACATATTAAAAAGCAGAGACATTACTTTGCCAGTCAAGGTCCATTTGGTCAAAGCTATGGTTTCCCCAGTAGTCGTGTATGGATGTGAGAGTTGGACCAAAAGGAAAGATGAGCGCCTAAAAATGGATGCTTTTGAACTGTGGTATTGTAGAAGACTGTTGAGAGTCTGTTGGACTGCAAGGAGATCCAACCAGTCCATCCTAAAGGAAGTCAGTCTTGAATATTCGTTGGAAGGACTGATGCTGAAGCTGAAACTCCAATACTTTGGCCACCTGATGTGAAGAGCTGGCTCACTGGAAAAGACCCTGATGCTGGGGAAGATTGAGAGGAGGAGAAGGGGACGACAGAGGATGAGATGGTTGGATGGCACCACCGACTCAATGGACATGAGTTTGAGTAAACTCTAGGAGTTGGTGACGGACAGGGAGGCCTGGCATGCTGCAGTGCATGGGGTCGCAAAAGTCAGACACGACTGAGCGACTGAACTAAAAAGGAGGAGTGACTGGAAACTCGGTTTCCCCAGACCCTCTTGTGGGTGAGGCACAGGGTCAAGTGCTCAGAGCGGTTCCCAGAAGAGTCCCTGCTCTTCCCTTTTTACCCCGGAGATCAGTGAGGCTCAGAGGGGGCCATCCACCTCCCCGGGGTGGCATGGCACACTGGGGCACAGTGGGCCCAGCCTGCAAAGTCTGGACCTTTTCCCCCTGAACCACACTGCTTCCCAGACGGAAGATGGGAGACCAGGGGCGGAGGCCAGGTCTGCAGTGTGTTCGTGGAATCTCCTTGATGCCACCGGGTGACGTTACTGGCCGGAGGGACCGGCATCTCGAACGCAGGGAAGGATTAGGCAGGATTGTGTCTCCTGCTGGCCTGTTGCTGTGTGTACGGACGTGGAGGTTTCTTATCAGTGCCTAGGATCCTAGGATCCATTTCTCAGCATGGCAGTGGTGAGGTCAGGGGTACGGGGCAACCTTCAGAGAACACCAAGAGTGAATACAGCATTGGTATAGGCTTTTTTAATATTCTTTTTGCTCAGTCTTAAAAGAAACAGTAAAAAGCTCCTTTTCCTGTTTCTCTGCCAGGAGTAGTGTTATTTCCATCTAAATAATTTGTGACAGGAGCTTCTTATTTTTAAGTGGAAAATGCACATTTAATAGAAGGAGAATAATGTCCAAACATCCACCCATTGGCAGCTGCCAAGAGAGTTCCAGTGCTGGTTGTTGCCTGTAGAATGTGATGCTCAAATGCAGCTTTATTCAGGGATCACCTGCTCAGTGCCCTTGCCTTTGCTGGGCTCTGAATGGTGCTCCCCAAACCTACCTAACGTATGGCAGCTGGGTGCTTTCAGGCCTTGGAAATCTGGAGTCAGAACAGACCTGCATTAGGATGCCAGCTTCACTGCTGACAGGCTGTGAGAGTTTGGGCTCATTGTTTTACCTCTGTAAGCCTCAGTTNGCTCTGAATGGTGCTCCCCAAACCTACCTAACGTATGGCAGCTGGGTGCTTTCAGGCCTTGGAAATCTGGAGTCAGAGCAGACCTGCGTTAGGATGCCAGCTTCACTGCTGACAGGCTGTGAGAGTTTGGGCTCATTGTTTTACCTCTGTAAGCCTCAGTTTTGCCATCTGCAAAATGGACATAATGTTAGCCTCTGCCCTCAGAAGCTTTGTATGAAGTTTAGGTAAGACAAGGCATCTAGCACTGGGCTATCCAACACCAAAAAAAATTTCCATTGGCCTCTCAGAACCATCTCATTTAAAATTAATTAAAATTTAAAATTCAGTTTCTCAGACATACATATCAAGCGCTCAGCAGCCACACATGTTATAAAGCACAGATGGAGACTGTTTCCATCACCGCAGAAAGTTCTCTAGGTCAGCCCTGGGCTAGTCCTTTTAGCGCAGCATCTGGTAGAGAGGACACTGTGTTGGTCCTTAATTTTATTTCTCACTCCTCTATAAGGAAATAAAGAAGATGTTTTACATACTTGAATCAGAGTCCTTGTAATCCTGACTTCAATAATTTAAGGTTAGCAGCATACAGATATCCCTGTATAAAGGTGGAAGGAAGAAGCAGTACAGACAGGAGTCTCCGAGGACACAGGAGGGTTTGAAGGTTCTGAATCCTGCTCCCAGAGGAGTCCCGCGTTATTGGTGGTAACCTGATTAGCCAGAGCCTGGCTCCTCGTTAATTACCCAAAGTGGACGGGACAGTTTCCAACACTCAGCACAACCTTTTCATGTTGACTCTGCCATTTCCGGTTTGGCTTGGAAAGTTGCTAAGTCGGTGCTTCTTCTCTTAAGCTCTGGTTGGCATGAGAGTCCCCTGGAGGGCTTGTTAAAACCCAGTTCTTGGGTCTCATCGCCTCCCCCCTCCCAACAGTGCCCCTAACTGTCTCGGTCTAGGCTGGGACCCAGGACTGGGTGTTTCTCGACAGTCTTAGACAAGGCTGATAGTCCCAGCCCTGGACCATGCTTGAAACAGCCATTTTTCAGGCCTCTGTTGCTTTCTGGTTTTGTTTTATTTATTTATTTTTGTAAAGAAACATTCTTTGCGCTCTTATGATGAGAACTGAAAAAACAAATATATGTAAAGTCCACAGCCAATGAAATTACAGAAACTTAGCCAAGAGGATCTGATGTTACTATCATTTTATTTTGCAAGTTATTATTTTTACATCCACGAATCAGGATCTGCTAGACTCATTTTATATTTGGAAATCTGTCCTGTGCACCACGCTGCTGTCCTCTCATGAAATAGTACTCTTGGATTTAAACCTTCCAACCCAACGTCCGGTCATTCTGGACCCTTGAGGATGAACATATCTCAGTGCCTGCAGTTGGTGTCACTCTTTAGCCAAGCACTCCTCCCTTTCAGGGCAGTTTGCAACCGGTAGAGCTCATACCACTCATTCTTCCACAGCCCACAGTAACGAGGGCAAGGACATCGCCTAACGTGCTCGCCCACTGCTAAGAGTGTGTAGTGTACCTCGCAAAGTGAATGTTGTAGAAACACACATTATTTTTGTTTGGAAGCAAAAGCATTGATGATTGAGTATCAGCTCCAAGGGGGAGACAGGTCTTTCCCAAGTGAAGGATGCTATGACGATAACCTTTCTGTTTTCGAATCAGAAATCTTCATTATCAAATCTCCAGATTCTGTTTCCATTTCCCAAAATGGCAGCTCAGGAGAAACATCAGGCGTCCCGACACGGGTTTTTCCAGTCTCTGTGATCAGCCACAGTCCTTGAGGACTTGAGGGAGTTTTGATATTAGATATCAAATGGTAGTGGTTTGAGTTTGAAGAGCTCATCACAATGTATAATTCAGGTTTTCTGAGTGTCTTAATTAGGCTGCTTTGGTCACGAGGGACAGAGAGTCCTACTCACGTCACCTCTTTGAAAGAAGTATTCACCGTAAGAGATGCTGGCAATGCCAGGAGACGAGGCCGCTGCGGGTCCCTGTCTCTGATGATCCCCTCCAGCACACTGGCTCTGTTCTTCTCTGGCTGCCTTCTCGTGCCGGACGCTGCCAGATCTGTCTCTTCTCCTCCCTCGCTCTTTTGGTTCACCCAGTCTTAGTTTTTTCTCGTGGCGAGGCAGCTCAGCTCCACCCCATGGCATCAGCTATCTCTGGTCCAGCAGGCTTAACCTGTTTGCCAGGAAGCCACTACCCTGAGTCATCTTTTGCATCGGTAACTTGCAAACCACACTTGGATCGACTGCCTTTGGCCCAGGTGTACCTGAGCCTGTGATGCCTTCAGCTGTCATCAGAGTAAGGACGGCATGGCGTCTGGTGATGGGGCCCACTCAGTGGGAGAGCCTGCAGGCCGTGGGGGTTCTCCTGGGAAACGCAGGTGGCTAGGCATGACTGGTCCAGTCCATGGTCCTGAGGTGTTACAGCTCAGGGCCAGCTGAACTCTGGCAGGGCCGCTGTAGCATGTTGGGTCAGATCAAGTACAGAATTCCTCTCCGCCCCACCCATCTGCAGTTGTCAGATTTATTATGGGACCTCGCTGTGTGCAAGCCTGCCGCTGCCTCCATCATGCTGGGGAAGCTGCATGGAGCTGCTCAGGAGCCCCCCGCCCTCCCTGCTAATGGTTGAGAAGGACCCCATCCAAGTGGTTGACTTTGGAGTGAGGGGCTCCAGTAGTCTCTCTCCAGCACAGTCTCAGTTCTGACTGGTTTGAGCTCTAAGTACCATGGACCCCCTTATGCTGAGCTACAGAAAGGCTGCTGCCAACACTGTGCTTCTGTTTGTTCCTACTGGTGTTTAGGGAGGCGGTCACATCTTCCAGAAAGAGGGAGCCTGAAAACAAACTGGTTATAGGCTGGCATGGAGAAGCTCACGAGTAGGTACCAGAACGTGAGGGCACACCCCGCGCCTGTTTACTCCAGTGTCTGCAAAAGGCACGTCACGGCGTCCTTCAGGAATGTCCCCACTGTGATTGTTATTCTGGGCTGCTCTTGGCCCACTGTCCTTGCAGGGAACTTTATTCTCTTCNTATGCAGAGTACATCATGAGAAACGCTGGGCTGGAAGAAGCACAAGCTGGCATCAAGATTGCCGGGAGAAATATCAATAACCTCAGATATGCAGATGACACCACCCTTATGGCAGAAAGTGAGGAGGAGCTAAAAAGCCTCTTGATGAAAGTGAAAGTGGAGAGTGAAAAAGTTGGCTTAAAGCTCAACATTCAGAATACGAAAATCATGGCATCCGGTCCCATTACTTCATGGGAAATAGATGGGGAAACAGTGAAAACAGTGTCAGACTTTATTTTGGGGGCCTCCAAAATCACTGCAGATGATGACTGCAGCCATGAAATTAAAAGATGCTTACTCTTTGGAAGGAAAGTTATGAACAACCTAGATAGCATATTGAAAAGCAGAGACATTACTTTGCCAACAAAGTTCTGTCTAGTCAAGGCTATGGTTTTTCCTGTGGTCATGTATGGATGTGAGAGTTGGACTGTGAAGAAAGCTGAGCACTGAAAAATTGCTGCTTTTGAACTGTGGTGTTGGAGAAGACTCTTGAGAGTCCCTTGGACTGCAAGGAGATCCAACCAGTCCATTCTGAAGGAGATCAGCCCTGGGATTTCTTTGGAGGGAATGATGCTGAAGCTGAAACTCCAATACTTAGGCCACCTCATGTGAAGAGTTGACTCATTGGAAAAGACTCTGATGCTGGGAGGGATTGGGGGCAGGAGGAGAAGGGGAGGACCGAGGATGAGATGGCTGGATGGCATCACGGACTCGATGGACATGAGTCTTGAGTGAACTCCGGGAATTGGTGATGGACAGGGGGGCCTGGCGTGCTGCGACTCATGGGGTCGCAAAGAGTCGGACACGACTGAGTGACTGAGCTGAACTGAACATCTGTCCTCCACATGCCATCTCATCCTGTAACAGAAGCAAAGGCTGGGGCTCCCCATGGCAATCCAGTGGTTAAGACTCCAGGCTTCCAGCGCAGGAGGTGTGGGTTCGATTCCTGGTCGGGGAGCTAAGATTCCACGTGGCGTGTGTCATGGCCAAGAAAAGAAGAAGAAACAGAAGTTAATGAACAGAAACCATTATTTCCTCATTTCTGAATTTCACCCAGGACCACTCACGATACCCTGAGAATGTGGGACAGCTCCGCATCCCCAGCAGCCGAGGCCTGAGCCACGCGAGTTTGGCAGAACATCAGGACATGTGTCAGCTCTCTTTTATGTCTCCCCGGTTGAATCATCAAGGCCAGCGAGAGAGCAGGGATCCTTAAAGTGTTTATTTTCATCTTCATTTTATCATTTAAAACACATTTTTCCAGCAAGAGTTCTGAGGACGTAAAAGGTTGTGTGTTGAGTAAGCACCCAGATTAGCGCGGTTTCATTACCATCCACTCACACGGCTTTCTTGTCTTCACTTCCCCGCCCTAGTAAATTGGAGTCGTTTTAAGTAAATGTTGGAAATACGAACCTAATACCTTCTTGACATTCCCATAGCCTACTCAGAATTTAAAATCAAAGTCCTCATATGAAATCATCTGTCTTAGGCAAAAGGATGGCATTTTTCAAAAGGCGAAAACTGAAAATGTAAAAAGCCCGCCCTCGTTTTCAGCATGGGCCCTGGTTGTTTCAGGATCATTCTCCCGCTCACCAATAAATATTTATCATGTGGAAGTGAATAATCATGGGGAGTCAGACCCCACTTTATTGACGCAGCTTCTCAGGGCGTCCTAATTGTGACTCTGCCTCCTCGTTTCATGTTTTATCAGAACACACAGGCGTATACTTTATGAGGTTGGGTAATGAAAAGAGAGAGACCCCAATAAACGTATTTGCGAAGAATAATTGTTGCCTATAGCTCCTTCTCCCTCCATGGGAATAGCCTCCACTGCACAATCCAGGGCAAGCAGTCCACAGCTCAATTAGACCTAACTTGCTTCATTTGGGGGCATTAAGTTATTCTAAATTAATACTATATTTCACATCCGCAGGTCTGACTATTAACCGGATTTGGGACCCTTCAGGGTTTGTTATTTAGTGTCCCTGAATATCTCAAGGAGGAATTTTCAAATTCCTGCATTAGGACAGATTAAAAATTTGTTAGAAAGGCATGTTAAATAGTTTAGTCCCTTTCCTGTGCCCCTGTGCCTGCAGAAGCGAAAGAGAGAACTTGCAAATGAGGTTAGATGTGGCCTGGCGCACGTGCTGGCTTGCCTCTGTTTGCTGCTGAAATAGGGCTTCTTTACCCTAGAAAATGATTTCTGAAATCTCTGTAGCCTGTCCCAGAGTCAAAATTGAAGCCATACTTACCAGGAATCATTATATATATTTTTTCTTTACGCTTTAAAGTTTTCTGCAGTAAGAGTGCATTTTGACTATAAACCATAAAAGAAAAAAAAAAATGATGCCTCACTACAGGAAAAAGTGACGAGACATGAAAATGTTTTGAAAATCGTGACTAGTTAACCCCTAGAAAACCCTTTTCGGGTTCTTGCTTCATTATCTCCATCTCTAGTTATTCATCAGAAATCAGATTGACCTGAAAACCGGACATCTTGAAGGCTATTTGCGATGAGTCAGTTGTGTGCCTTCTTTTTTTTTAGGAAAGATTCTGACAGATTCGCCTTTCCAGGTCCCCACGCACTAACGTGTTTTACTTCCATTGCTCCTCTGTGTTTAGCGCGTAGAGACTCTGCACTTACTAGATGAACTCTGAACCTTGTCCCCTGCGGCATCCTCACGCCAGCCTCGGGGCTTCCTCCCGGCCACCGCTTGTCTCCCAGGGCGGGTTCCCTCCCCACAGTCCTCCACGGCCCTGAGAGTACTGGCCGTGTCGCGAGGTCGGGGCTGCGGGAGATCAGGGGGTGGGTGGGGAGAGACCGCGGATGCTGCCGGGCATCCCGCAATGCGAGGGGCCGCACCCCTTCCCCGAGAAAGCATTATCCAGCCCCCAGATTGCAACGATGTCGCCGTGGAGAAACCCTCTTCTAGCCACTCGTGATCCATCNAGACCAGGGGGGGGGGGGGGAGAGACCGCGGATGCTGCCGGGCATCCCGCAATGCGAGGGGCCGCACCCCTTCCCCGAGAAAGCATTATCCAGCCCCCAGATTGCAACGATGTCGCCGTGGAGAAACCCTCTTCTAGCCACTCGTGATCCATCTGCAGGTCATCAGCATCCTGCACCTCGCAGGCACTCTGCCTTTGCTAATTCCTGCTCCGGCTTCCAGAGACCCCCCTCCCCGACCCCACCTCAAGCCTCGGATGTCTTTAAAAAGCCTTTGCTCAGTCCTGCAGTGTCCTGGGCCAAACTCTGCCCTCTCCTCCCCCCGGACAAAGGCTCCTCTTGACCAAAGTTGAGCCTGGTCCTTTGAGGCCACTTCTCAACTAGAGCCCCAGCCTGGCCAGGTCTGCGTAGCTCAGGCCGAGCGAGAGTCCCGAGTCAGGTTAGAGAGGATCCCTCCACCCTTGGTATCTGATTCCCCAGGCCTGTCTTTAGCAAGAACTCTGCTGCTCTTAATGTCTCTTAGTAATTTTTTTTTTTTAATCTACCAACTTCACCCTGCCTTTCCCAACCCACTTCTTGGTGATAAATTCCCAGCTGTCGTTACTGTATTTGGAGTTGAGTCTGATCGCTCCCCCTCTTGCTGTGGTCTTGACCCCTATAGCCCTGAATAAAACCTTCCTTCACATTTTGACAACCCTCAGAGTACTGCTTTCTTTCTAACACCCCACCCTACACGGCCTACTCTTCGGGGTCAGGGCCTTGTTGTGGCCTAGGGCCAGATGTGGACACGATGGTCACCTAAAAGATGTTTGCTGAACGAATATCCGAAAGCATTTGACGGAAAGAGGACACAGATTTCAGTGCACCCATACCCTCAGACTCCAAAGGACACACCTGGCCCGATTCTTTGTCTTCTTCCCTCCCTCCAGGCATTTTCCAGCTGCCGGCTGGCTGTGTGTGTGAATAAACTCTACCATTAAGCCCCTGAATTATTTAAGCCCTACCAGCAATTCTGTGTGAACTGTACAGTGGGATGTATTGCATATGCGTGCGCTTCAGGAGCGTCCGTCAGCCAGCCCAGGATGGCTTGATGTTTCTCTTAGCGTCGCATCAATACTCAGGTATTCTCAGATATTGCGGTGGCCGGAGCCTTTGTGTTCAGGCTTCTGCAGGCATTCCACCAGGCCCCAATCTATATGTCCGATGCCATCTCTAGACCCCGCCTTTGATAATTCTCCCTGAGCAGATGCATTCGATAACAGCTTCACTAATGGGTTCTGACTTCATCAGATGTATTAATGACTTCTTTTTCAAAGAGTGCTTTGAATACAAGTCTTCATTGCTTTAGAAGTTCATAAAAGCGAAAGCACAGTATTTCCCCTGGTGTTTGTACAACAGAGGAATAGCCTGACCCCCAGGGCCTGGAACTCTAGCTGTTTGCCTTCTGTTTGCAATTCCAGAGTCCAGGCTGCCAAGGAGAACATCTCCCCCCACAGTCTCCCACCACCACAACACCCCCACCCAACCCTGATCCCCTTTCGCCTGTCTGATTTTGGTGAACTCCTTTCTTGCAAAAGGCTTACAGTCACTTCATCTGCAAATTCGTTTTATCCCATGACAAAGATGGAAAGGGAGACCCAGAATTGGCCTGCCGGGTGTCTTGAAGGGCATCTTCTCACATTACGTGAGTCCTGCACAGAGAGAGAGCCCAGTTTGCAGAGGGGGAAACTGATGTGCCAGGCAGAGGGTATGGCTCAACTTGGACCCTGGACTGACTGACTCCGAAGTCCATTTCTCCACGCTGCTCTCAGCCATAGTGGTGAAGGGAAGAAAAGCAGCAACCTCTGCCTTCCAAGGTCTTCTGAGTGTGTGACCAAGTTTCTTCAAGAGGCAGAGGAAACCATGCTTTCCTTACCGCTTCCTAACGCTGCAATCCTCCCGCAAGTGCACACTGTCTTTATGGAGACCGTTGTTCCTCAGTCACTGGCTCAGTCATGTCTGACTCTTTTCGACCCCATGGACTACACACAGCATGCCAGGCTTCATTGTCTTTCACTGTTGCACAGTTTACTCAAACTCATGTGCATGGAGTCTGTGATGCCATCCGACCATCTCATCGTCTGTCGTTTCCTTCTCCTCCTTCCTTCAGTCTTTCCCAGCACCAGGGTCTTTTCCAATGAGCCAGCTCTTCACATTGAGTGTATTGGAGCTTCAGCCTCAGCATCAGTCCTTCCAGTGAATATTCAGGATTGATTTAGGATTGACTGGTCTGATCTCCTTGCTGTCCAAGGGACCCTCTAAAGTCTTCTCCAATACCACAGTTTTCATCAATTCTTTGGTTCACAGTGAAGCATCATAGAGCAATGCCCATTTGCTGCAGAGTTAACACCTGGCTGACATCTGGTCTTGAACAATGTGGGGACTTTGGGCCCCAACACATAGAATGAGCCCTTACAGGTGACACCTGTAGATTTATAGTTGTTCCTCTCCAACTACAAGGGCTGATGCCCGAAACCTTCACTTTCATGTTTATTGCACTTACAAGTGAAGACATATTGGGTGCAGGGCCTGAGGTTGCTAGTGGAGCCCCATAAATAAGTTATTTATGACCCCTGCTCACCACGATGACCATCTTAATTTCATGTTCCTTAAATTGGGGTGTGCATATCCCCAGTTTTCCCTGGTGGAGTGCTTGTGCCAGATTTTATTAGAAGTCACAGGAAACCAAATCTCTTTTCCTTAAAAAGTCAAGCTTTTTAGTGACTCAATTCAGTCACTCAGTCGTGTCCAACTCTTTGCATCTCCATGGACTGCAGCATGCCAGGCTTCCCTGTCATTTTAGTCATAGCCTTATTATTTAGAGGAAAACACACACAGATTATTATCTCATAGAATACCTCTTTTGTCTTTTTTTTTTTTTAAGACAGAGCATGGATTTTCAAACACACATCTCCCTTACTGTTGCGGATGTTCTTTGCTATGAAGATTTGCCCACAGGAGATTGTAAAAGCCCATGTGGACATCATCGCGTTACTCATTTTTATCTGTCATCTGGATCTCACCTTTCAGATCTCCCTTTCCTTAAAGTGGAGCAAGATGTTTGCAAATGCGTGTTGCTTTGTTGTAGATAGCATGCCTGTTGAAAAGCAATTATCTGCACTCCCCCCGCCCCCGCCTCGGCCTGGGTCCTCAACTCAGATGTCGTTCCTAGTTTTGTTGGGTATTGTTGACACCCATTTTCTGGGTCTTATTGCCATGTTAGAAGTCCAGTCCCCCTCCACCATGCCCCCTCCCCAACCCATACATACATTTCCCTCTCTATATCACAGGGGAGTGCTTCTGTATTTCTGTAAATTTTACTTTTATTTATCTGGATAGCACATGTACGCTGTAATGGACATGCACCTTTGTTTTGCCTGTACATAGAGCAGACAGTCACAAAGGAGTGTCTCAGGAGGCAGGCCGTTCACCGTGTCCTCTGGGGCCGTGCAGGTGGCAGTGTTGCCCCCGTGGGGACATGTGGCAGTGTCTGCAGACCTTCCGGCTGTCACAGCTGGTCAGGCCTGGGGCGACGTGGTTGCTGGCATCTGGCAGGTAGGGCAGGGATGCGGCAGACCATCCCACGATGTGCAGAACAGCACCCCCCCCACCAACCCCCACCCAGAAAGTTAGACAGCCCAGTGTGTCAGGAATGCCAGCGCAAGCGGTGCTGGTCCAGGAGATTTCATTCTTCTCTAGTCAAGGCGGTGATACTGCCTCTCTCTGCCATCTAGAGTTATGGTGTGAGATAATGCAAAGGTAAATCCTGTGATCTTAGAACCAGTGAGTGGAGCTGATTGATATGTAAGAGAAGTGCACTCTTCGCAGTTGTCAGGAAGGCAACCCTACAGGAAAAACAGGATTTAAAGCCAGTTTGGATTGACTCCTCTTAGCACAATAATCGCTAGATCCAGCCATGTTTCTGCGGACGGCAGCGGTCCGTCCTTTTTATGGCTGTGTAATACTCCGCTGTGCATATGCGCCACGCCTTGCCTACCCACTCCTCCGCCCATGCACATTTAAGTTGCTTCTGTGTCTTGACTGCTGTGAACAGTGCTGCCGTGAACATGGGGGCCAGCCAGAAAAAGACAGATAGATGATATTGCCTGTATGTGGTATCCAACGGTCCAGATGACCTTATTTGCCAAACAGAAATAGCCTCACAGACATAGAAAATAAACTTGTAGTTTCTAAAGGAGGAAGGGGAGGGATTAATTAGAATTGGGGGATTAAAGTATACCCACTACTGTATCCAGAATAGATCATCCACAAGGACCTACTGTATAGCACAGGAAACTAGACTCAATATCTTGTAGTAACATCTAATGGAAAAGAATCTAAAAAAGTGTGTGTGTGTGTGTGTGTGTGTGTGTGTGTGTGTGTGTATATGTTTATACTCAGTTATACACATAACTGAATCACTTTGCTTCTGTACACCTGAAACTAACCCAACATTGTAAATCAGCTCTATTTCAATACAAATTTAAAGGGAAATAAGGACAATTTAGAAACAGGAAGGTCATGGGTTAGGGCTAGGATCAGAGGAATCCCCAGGAGGCCCATGGGGCACGTGCAGCTGTGATCAGGCCACCGCCGCGCCCTCGAGTGCACCGGCAGCCACTCAAATGGGAAGAGCCTTGTTTTCAGGGGGCCTTTCTTCCCTCTCCTCCAACCGTGCCCTGGGCTTTGTCAAGGGAGCAGCAGCCTTCACCGAAACCCCGGACAGCATGTCAGCCTTCACCGAAACCCCGGACAGCACGTCAGCCTGGCTTTCCGTTGCTTAGCTCCAGCGTCTGTTTGAAATTCAGTGCAAAGCCATAAATCCCACTTTGCTTCTGGTAGCAACCCGCATGGTGTGTCGATTGAGCATTAGAAAACCAGTAAATCCAGCCCATTTATTCACATTAACCAGCCAAGGCATCCCGCGTGCCCGTGTAACTCCTGGAAATTACTGACGTGGCCTTGTAGACCATGAAAAGATGGAAGCATATGGCAGAATTCATGTGTGAACAGATTGCTTTTTCTCCTAAGAGCGCTTTATTAGAATATCAACTCTTCCAGCTTACGGAGGGTACTCTCCCTGCCTTAGGATTTACGCTCCAAGTCACCCCACCACACATGTTTTTCTCGCCACACTCTGGTGTGCATCTCACATCTCCTCCTGCCTGTTTCTGAAAGGCCTACTTAAACCTTGAGGTGGCCCCTTCAGTTTCCCATAAATTAATAACACGTCTATGAATATTTCCTGGCCAATCTCAGAAGCCTCCGTCTGTTCCAATACTGGGACCGTGAAAACGGGGGACAGATAAAGCAAGCTTCTTCTTTCAAATGTCCTTCCCGTGAGAGGCAAAATATTATTAATCTGGACTGCCTGCTACTTTCATTTACCGTGTTGCTGCTCTTGGGATTACAGGCACAAAGGTTTCATAAATTTCAAATGAAATACGAACATTTGTTGTCAAAATACTCCTCGGCTATGAAAGCCTTACTAGTGCTAACTCCATTTATTGTTGTTGTTACTGTTGTTATTGTTATGGTCTTTTTATCCACACGCATTTCCATGTTCTCAGTTCTGGGGAGCAAGGCTCCCCCTCCCCTCTCCTCCCCTCCTTCCCTTTTAATTGTCTCTTGTGTCTTTTGAGTCTCTTCCCTCCTCTTGCAAGCAGGAAACAGGGAATCAGTCCGTGAGTGAGGTGTTTTTTTTGTCCCTCCTGCCATACCTGGCTGTGTATAGTCGCTTTGATTACAGGGCACAGTCCTGCCCTCGTTGGTGAGCAGAATCCCTTGTCTGTCACGATAGAGGTAGTTCGTGGGGGAGTTTAGACTGCTCCATCCACGAGTGACACCCAGGTCCCACCTGGGAGGCTGCGGCCAGCTCAGGATAGCTGGGGGGCTGGGTGGGAGACAGCAGAGCCAAGCCGGACAGGCGGTCTTTGTGGAGAGCAGGCAGGTCACCAGCTGCCAGGAAAACAGCCTGTTCCAAATCCAAGGGGCATTGCTCACCTGGATCAGAGAAATGGGGGTGAAGCTGTTAGCTGAGAGACCCAAGAGGCCGACAGAATGGATGGATCCAGGGTGAAAATGAAATAATCAGAGCCATTTAGTGAGCTCTGACCAGGTGCCAAACCTTTCAGTAGCCCAGGAGTATGCCCCAGAATGACCGGAAGGAAGGGCAGGTGTACTGAGTCAGACCAGTGGTTCTCACAGTGGGGCCCCCCCGACCCAGCAGCCTTGCCATCACTTGGAACTTGTTAAAGACACAGATTCTTGAGCCCCCCATGCAGATATACTGAGTCAGAATCCCCAGGGGTCGGGCCTGCTGAAGCCCTCCAGGTGATTCTGACGGTGGTCAAGTTTGAGACGCAGCAGGACGTGCAGGGGACACAGCAGGTATTATCGACACCTGGCCTAGCAGTCCGAAGTATGGTGCCGCTGCCTGGGTTATAGGCCTCCGCGCAAGTCTCTTAAACCTCAGCTCCTGGCGCCTTCCTCCCCGAAGGGGATAATTGTGCCTGTGGTTCTGGCCTCGCAGGGTTTTTCTAGAATGACGCTGGTCCCGGTGACAGCAGCTAAGAACCTCTGTGTTCCCAGCCAGGCTGGGTGCCAGACACGCGGCCCACACACTGTCTGTTCTGGCCCTGACCGTTGCCCTTGAGGTAGGTGCTTAATCACCCCAGCTTAGCGCTGGGAGACCGAGTGGCTAGCTGGCCTGCTCAAGGCCAGGCTGCCGATCGGCGGGTCCCACGACAGAGGGCCCGCCTTCCAGAGCGCACGCTGGCGCTGAGCAGCTACGGCACCTCACCGGATCGAGAGAGAGTGAAAGGGCCTGGTGAGGCACAGGTGCCCTGTGGAATCACAGAAAGCAGTGGCATCGCTGCCGTTTTGTGTGTGCGGCTGTACACACACAGGCACACACCCATAAGTGTGCGTGCGTTGTTGCTGTTCCGTCGCTCAGTCACGTCCAGCTCTTCTGCGACCCCATGGACTGCAGCCTGGCAGGCTCCTCTGTCCATGGGATTTCCCAGGCAAAAGCACTGGAGTGGGTTGCCATTTCCTTCTCCAGGGGATCTTCCGCCCCCAGGGATCGAACCTCTGTCTCCTGCCTTGGCAGTGGGATTCTCCACCACCGAGCCAGCGTGAAATTAATTCTCACATTGGCATCTTTGCTTGGGGTCTCCCCTCTGTGGGAGCCTTTGGCCTGCCTCAGCCCCCGTTACCAAATGTACTCACAATCTAAACTGGGCCACACAACCCAGACCGGGTCTGGATTCAGGCATCGGTGCCAGTTAGGAGTCAGCTTTGCTGTGGAGTACACGGCCTTATCTTTCCCCCCAACCAGCAGAGGGGAGAAGATCCGAGACTCGGATGGTCACCGGGGGGTTCTGCGGGTTTCTAGGGCAGCCTTTGCGAGAGGGGAGACAACATTGAGAGGTCTGCCTCGGTTTTTCAATTAAAAATTCCTTCACTCTTGTGACATGTTCCAAATCCTAGCTTTTTTTCTGGGCTTGTAAGTTCAGTTTACAATTCTTACTATGTTGCTTGCAAGCCTGAAAAATTTTAGCAGTCATTTTGGAGGAGCTATAGAATAATATTTCAGCTCACTGTGCATTTAAGTGAAGGCCTTGGAAACGTGACAGTGCATTACAAATGTAATATTTTTATTTCCTTTTCAAGTATTTTTACTGACAAACTTCCCAAGAATGTAAGTAACTTGCATATATGTATAATAAGCTACACTTCAATTCTGAACTTTAAGTTTACTTAATCTTCTGATATTTCTATAAATTTTGTGATGTTTTTGCCTACACTGTGTAGTGATGACCACTTATACATTTAGAATTGAAACTGTTAGGCTAGTGTATAATTCTAGAGTAGGGGTGAGCAGACTTCTGTAAATGGCCACATGGTAAGTATTTCTGGCTTTGCAGTTCCAACACTGTCTGCCACAACAATTTAACCCTTTAATATGAACTCAGTCCCAGACAGTACATAAATGAGTGGACCTGGCTGTGTTCCAGTAAAAAAAAATTTTTTTTTTTTTAAGAAAAAAATTTCTTGCTAAATGAGATAGATAGTTCCTTTGGGAAAAGCAAATATCTAAAGTTAACCAGACACTGATAGTGGGAAGGATTGAAGGCGGGAGGAGAAGGGGATGACAGAGGGTAAGATGGTTGGATGGCATCACCAACTCAATGGACATGAGTTTGAGTGAACTCTGGGAGTTGGTGATGGACAGGGAGGCCTGGCGTGCTGCAGTCCATGGGGTCACAAAGAGTCGGACACGACTGAGTGACTGAACTGAACTGTACCTCAATTATGTTGTCTGAAAAACAGATAGTATTTCTTCTGACAGGTTTTTGGAAAAGAAAGAACTTTAGAAAATTTATTCACAGAGTACATTTCTTTTACCCCTTCAGATTCACTCATCATCCTTCTTAACCGTAACAATAAAACTTAATTGATAAAAACAAGCAATGGGCCAGATTTGGTCCAGGGGCCATAGCTGGCCAACCCCTATTCCTGAAAGCCAAACTCAGACATTACAAGTTCTTAAGATGCCACATGTGTGAAGCTATGCCAACACGATAGCATTACTGTTCTCATTTTGATTATCTCAATGTTTTTGAGTGTAATTCTGTCATATAGACGTGACATTTTTAGGCTTAATCCCCACACTGGCTGTCTGAGTTTGGAGTTCGTCTCTGCCATGTTTAGCTGTGTGGCTTTGAGCAAGTGGCTTAACCTCTCTGTGCTTACTCCGCTCATCTTTAAAAGGAGACTATGATAGCACTTCCAGGGCGGTTGTAAAGAGAGCTTTCATCCTTCCCTGTAAGTCTTCCTGCGGGTAAGTGATTTCTCTGCAGTAAGGAGGGAAGTGGTGAGGTCGCATCCGACAGTGTCGGGTCACCTGCCATGGGATGCTGCCTCTGGCTGTCAGCATCCTGAGGTTTCTTAAGAGCCCGGAGCCCCCTGGCCGACGTGTGACCTCCTCTCTCCTGGTCACCAGTGGTTCTAGGACAACCGCCTTTCTATAGACGCCACGGTTATCCTTGATTCGTACTTCTTAAAGAGCATGGCTCCCTTGTTCTCCTTGATTACCGAGACCTGCACCCTCTGCCAGGTGGCACCTCACTTACAGGAGGTGTGTATTTCTTCAGGCGCTTTCCTGCAATGATCTTCTGGCTAGCTCTAAGTCACCTTTGAACTTGATGGAATTCTGTACCCTGTTCCCCTGTGTTCTGTCTCTCCAGACCAGAAAATGATCCCGGGGCATCTCTCAGGGATCTCTGACTCGCAGTCACATCTTCTGTCTGAGACCGCGGTTCTTAGCTGAGGGCGGCACTGTCCCCTCCCCACACTTTGGGCACTTTTGGCCACAGGGTAGCAGAGCACCGTCTGCCTTGGGGGCGGAGGCGAGTGGGGAGCCAGGATGCTGAGCATTCTGCCGTGGGTGGCTCAAGATGCTGGTGACACCCCCACCTTGACACCCTCTCCTTGGGTCCTTTTTGAGACAGACACCGGTAGCTGGGCCAAGGAGTCTTACAGGAGTGTGCCCAGGTTCACAGTCAGTGCTGCCTGCACGGAGAAGTCTGCTAGGTCCAAGGGCACGTGAGCCTGGAGCAGGGGCTGGGCCAGCACCCAGGGGTCTCCCCTCTGACCTACGTGACCGCTTCTTACTTTGCCGCCCCATTGTGCGTCTGTGTAGGATTTCTTGCGGCTTTTACAGACCTGCAGCGAGCCTGGCCGCAGTCACCGCAAGGCCTCGCTGGCTGTGTCCTCCAGGGCCAGGGCCGGAGAAGCGGCCGTCGCTAGCATGGTACTTGGCACAGAACGGTTGCTTAATGAATATTTATTGAACAGTTTCCAGCTAATGCAAGAAAGCTAAACAGTACAACACCCAGAGGATTGAAGTTTATTGAAAATCGACCCAAAGGACTATGGTGGAAAGACTCTGAAAAGGCGGAGAGTTGTCGGGGGAGGGGTGGGTGGCAGAGGAAGGAGTCTGGATTTATTAAGCGCCTTCAGTGAGTGCTCTAGTAGAAGGTGCAGTGTCATGGGACAGACAGCCTGGGATCAGGCTGCCCTGGGTTGAATCCAGACTGCCAGGCAAAGCTGTGTGGCCTTGGGCAAGTTAATCAGCCTCTCTGTACTTAATCTCATTATCTTTGAAAGAGTGATCATCTCACAGGGAGATTGGAGAAAGTGCTTTAATAGGCCCGGCAGGTGCCTATTAAACAACCATACAGGTGTTTGTTTTGGGTTATTTCCTTAGCTCACTTCTTCCTGATGTTCCCAGGTCATCCCCATATCACAGGTGGGGAGACTGAAAGCCTGGTGGCCTTACAGCACGTGGCAGCCTCGGACTTGGAACCCAACCAGCCACCCGCTCCATCCGACTCGCCATCTCTCCCCCTGCCTCGCTCCGTGTTTCCTTCTCTGCGTGGGGAATTTGGGGACCAAGAGGAGGAGAAGGGCTTGGGGACAACACTCAGAGGCGATGTGTCTGAACCATGTGGTGAACCAGAGTTAGCGTGCGGGCTCCTGGGGACCCGGTTGGGCTGAGCTCAGGTCGCCGCCCTGAGATGGACTCTCCTGTGAGCCGTCCTCCGGGGCCACAGCACGAGTTGCGCTTGTGATGGCTCGTCTCCCCGCGTGGGCAAGGGGAGCGGACGGCCCCAGAAATAGGCGCAAAGGAGGACGCGCAGGGGTTCCTGACACCAGGACCTAGCAGACGCAGGGGCCGGTGCGTGAGTGTGTGTCCAGGTGGAACGCCAGCAGTGGAGAAAGAGCATGACTCGCGCGTGGCGAGGGGATGGGAAGAGGCGGCCAGTGTGTCCCAGACACGGTTTTCAGAACAGGCATGCTGCTGTTCAGTCTCTCAGCCGTGTGCAACTCTTTGCAACTCCGTGGACTGTAGCCCACCAGGCTCCTCTGTCCATGGGGTTCTCCAGGCAAGAACACCGCAGTGGGTTGCCGTTTCCTTCTCCAGGGGACCTTCGCAACCCAGGAATCAAACCCAGGTCTCCTGTGTTGGCAGGCAGATTCTTAACCACTGAGCCACCCGGGATGCAGAACGCGCCTAGAGGAGAGCTGAGTGTTCTGGGGCCGTGGGAAACACCTCCTGAAGCATTCGCACCCCTCTACCCCCTTCTAATCCCGCCATGTGCACCACAGGAGAGAGGAACCGCGAGGTGCATTTTTGAGACCTGATGTCGCCCTTTCTCGCCACCCACCGCCCACCAGAGTCCTGGGCTTGAGCCGCAGACACCTGCCCCAGAGCTTCCGTCCTCCATCGGCACAGGAGAACTCTGCTCTTGGCGAAGGGAGTCAGTCTCAGAGGCAAGTGTCTGGCCTTTCAGGACCCTGTGATGACGAGTGGGTCAGGGCAGGCTCCCCTGAGGGTGAGGCGTCAGTCTGAGAGCTGGAGGGCCCTTGACTTCAGCCAGGAGGGCAGAGGGGAGGACCTTAGCTCTGGCTCTCGCTTTCCCCCTGCTCCTCTGTGCGTCGGCACCTCCCCAGGCTGCCCTTCCCCTTGTTTGCCTCTGAGGCTAGACCCTGCCTCTCCCGTGTCTCCTGCAAACAGTGCTGCTGTAGAGGCATTAAGATCTCTGTAAAGGAGACTAGGAAACCCCAGAAAGTCCACGTGTTTGAATTGGGGGGACAGGAAAATAAATGTTTTTTCAAAAACCTAGATATGTTTCTAACCATCCCACAGATCTTGACCTCCTAAATGGGAAGATTTTTTCCTTTAATTTTAAATTCTCTGAATTTCTAGCACAGCGGGTAAAACAGAGTATTCTTCAGGCGTAAGACTGTGACCGTTTTCCTCTTCTTAGTCTCAGCGGAAAGGAGGTTTTGAACTTAATTCCTTTTTTTTTTCCTACTTGTCAAATTTATATACCATAAAATTTCCCATTTTAACCATGTATAAGCATCTAATTCGGTGGCATTAAGTGTATTCACAGTATTGTGCGACCATCACAACCATCCGTCTCCAAGGGAACTTGCTTCTTAAATCTCCCAGCTGTGTGTTTCACATCGCAATGTTCTTCAACTCGGTCTGGTGGAAAGGGGCAGTTGGGGACTTTTTTTAATCGCTAGCAGTCGTGTTACCCTCCCCCCGGTGATCTAACCTCTCTGAGCTTCAGTTTCAGTCCGTAAAATGGGAGCACGTCTCCCCACCTTAACGCCCTGTGATCTGAAGCTAGTGAGATCACATGCAGGGCTGTCTCTAGAGTCTGCTCGTCGCCCCAACTCTCTGGTGAGGCTTGAGGGGGTAACACACCACCCACCTCTCCTTCTCACTGGTCTGCATCGTCCTGAGACTTGGTTCTCCTTTTTCATACGTGGAGCTTATGATATAGATGAGGTCCCAAGAATCAGCAGTTCCTGAAAGGGTCGTGTGATTGCCCACTGTTGCTCAGGACCTCGTAAAGCCATGGTCGATGTGAGGAGCGTCCCGGCTTGGTATCTGCTAGGCTCTCTCTGTACAGTTGACAAAACTCCAATCCACAAAAAGCTGTTTGAAATTTCCATTAGGAGATTTGCACAAGTGGTTAAAATTAGTCATGCATTCTTAGTCTAAACTGCAGGAAGGGTGTCTTTACTGTGAAAATGATTATGACATGTTAAAGCTGCGTAATGGTAAGCAGACAGTTTTCCGAGCTGCCGGGCGAGTTCTGGAAATGCTCTATTTATTTTCTCCCTCCTGACTCCTTTCTTTCAGGCAAGACTGCCGGTGCGGTGACTTGGAAAACAACTGAGGCCCAGCAGGTTCCAAGCGCTGGCATCACGTGGCTTCATCTGTAAGCCAGGCCGGCTCTTTTATTTTTGTAAGAGGAGGCCTTAAAAACTAGCAGCATTCCCAGTTTGCTCACCTGAGCTTCCCCCTTACTTAACATTTCTAGAAGGACAACATCGCATCTAAGGTCAGGGCGTGGGCAGTGACTTCTGTGTGCTGAAGGCCAGCTGCCTGGCTCAGTTGCTTACTTACTCCTGCTTAGCACAGCGGTGTTTTCAGTGTAAGAGAAGAGGCTGTGATTTCCTTTGATATTAAAAAGCCAGCCTCTTATATCTTCCAGTGCCATTTGCATTAGTCTGACGGCCGCTAAACACGTCCGTGGATTTTTTCATCTGAGAGGGTTTTCTGTCCGCATATGGCTTACGTTTATCAAGCGTTGTCCTGCCTAGTACTTTACATCTGTTGTAGCCTCTGGGCCTAGCTGACAACATGGCCCGTGTGAAACGCGAAACAAAACACAGCGGGAAGAGTCAAAGGGTCTCCTTTAGAGAGAAGAAGAGAACACGGAGAGGCAAACGTGGCCGTAGGAATGAGCCGTGTGCTGAGCGGAGGCTCTGCCTGTGTTCCGTCATCAGCATGCCACTTGTCGGTCAAGCACCCCTCCCCCTTACACTCTCGCTAAGCTAATCCGGGAGCCCAGCTTTGGCTCAGCTCTTAGCCTAAAAAAAATCAGGAAGCAGGATTTCATGAAACAAATATTTAAAATAACAGGAAACAACTGGGAATATCTGATGTTGTTTGGGATTATCTAAAAGAGTTTAATAGTTATTTGCTTTTTTATTTGCTCTGGTTCTTTGTGTTTCTTGACTCTGGAATGCCACATACACCATCAGAGTAGGCTACTTTTGTGCACACTAATTAAATGTAAGAAAAAAACCAAACCCTTATTCCTGCAATTCTGGTACTTTGCCACCAGGTGGCGGTAGTGTGCCTTGATTAAAGAATCTGACTTGATTGGCATAGGCATTCATCTGTGTAGTCACTGAACAGCCCTTATTTAGTGAGGTTATTTCGTGGTTTAGTGCTTCAGATGTAGAACTGAGATAGATTTGCCTCCTTGAGAAGCTTACCTTCTACTGTGCAGTCACAGATGGCAGGGTTTTTCTAAAACTGGATTCACTTGCTTTTCTCCTCTCATCCCCATTCCACCCTTCACTCCCATTCAGAGTACGGGACTTTAAGGGCAAAAACTGTTCTCAGATATCTTTAAAAAAGTTACCTTAGACTCACCCGCCTGCAGAAATCTCTTATTTTCCCCCAACATTTGGGCAGAACCTGCAAATGTTTGAAAAGAAGAAAACACACACTGTATGAAAGAACAGCAATGCCCGCATGCCCCTGCCTCGCCACCGGTAGCATCACAGAAGCACAGGGCCGCTGGACACCTTCGGGGGCTCCTTGTTGCAGCTTCTTTCTCAGAGCATGCTGGGACTTTTGCAGAGTCTGGAAGAGTCTGAATCAGAGCTCTCTCTGCCACGTCAAAAGTGGACAGGGAAATGAGGGCCAGGAGTGCTCGAAATCAATGGCCGTTCAACTTTTCAAGCGTAAAAGACCCCCTCCCCTCTGTTCTTTAGTTGGCACATTTTAGCTGTTGGCTGATAAATATGTCCTAAAATAGTGCCATTTGAAGTTAAATAATCACCTAGAGTGATTTAGGATTTCATTGGTTAGTGTGTTTGCCTACACTATATTCTTTTCATGCTAAGCATGTGCTAAGGAAGAGGGTGGTGAGGTAACTCTGTATTATGTACTAATTCCCAGTGACTTATGGGAATGAGTTGCTCAAAAATCTTACGTCATATTCCCAATGACTCTGTCTGGTAGGTATTCTTAGTACTGTTGTATAAAATGGAGTTCAGGGGATTAAGCTAGTGGCCTGTATCTAGGGAGTGGACAAGCCAGGATTTACACCAAAATGGTCCAAGTGCAGTGTTCAGAACAGGTGGAAATTTTGCAACCCGAAGTATCTAGCCTCTCCGGATTACAATCGCCAACTCAGAAAGAATGAAAAGTGCAAGTGTGAGTTGCTCAGTCGTGTCTGACTCTTTGCAGCCCTATGGACTGTAGCCCACCAGGCTCCCCTGTCCATGGAATTCTCCCGGACAAAGTGGGTAGCCATTCCCTTCTCCAGGGGATCTTCCTGACCCAGGGATCAAACCCAAATCTCCTGCATCTGCAGGGAGATGCTTTACTGTCTGAGCCACTGGGACTAGGAAAGAATAATCAGGAATAGACACAGTTCCTTCTCTGCAGCTCCTCTAGGGGAATCTGGGTCACCTCCCATTGAGAAGCCTCACTGCAGACTCTGAGGGTCAGAGACCACCCTTGGGGAGAATGCTTTCCTCTGACACGTGCTGTTGAGAGCAGATAGGGCTTTCCTGGAGGCACAGTCCTGCCAAGGGCTGCAAAGGTGTGCCTGGGGCAGGGGAGGAAGTGCTTCTGGCCCTCACCCGCCAGAGAGCCCTAGACGGGGATCGGGGGGACTCTGGAAGATGAACAGCTTCTCTGAGCATTAAGATGAGTTTCTATTCTAAAGCAATGAGTAGACAAGCCAGAAAGCAAGCAAGGGAGAAGGAATGGATGAGGGTGCACAGTCCACAGAACATGCTCACGTGCATAGTAGGACTCTCCCCACAGCCATGTGAGTGGAGCAGAGGTTATTTTTACAGTTAACCTCATCCCACAGTTGAGGAAACTGCACCTCAAGAAGCATGCTACCCATCCCCGAGTTTTGTTGCTGTTAAGACTCAAATCCTATATCTAGCATCCTGGCATGACCACATAAAATATAAGACACCCAATTCAGTCTGAGTTGTGTGTTGTGAGGGGCTTCCCTGGTAGCTCTGTGGTAAAGCGTCTACCCACAATGCAGGAGACCTGGGTTTGACCCCTGGGTCAGAAAGATCCTCTGGAGAAGGAAATGGCAACCCACTCCAGTATCCTTGCCTGGAGAATCCCCATGGACGGAGGAGCCTGGCGGGCTGCAGTCCCTGGGGTTGCAAAAGAGTCGGACATGACTGAGTGATTCAACACCAATTTCTTTGTATAAATGTAGCCCGAGCAGTGTTTGAGATATACTTGAAGGAAATTGTGTTGGGAAATACTTAGACTAGGAAATCATTTGCTGCTTACCTGAAATTTGAATCTAACCAGAATCTGCATTTTTGTTTGCTCGATCTGGCACCTGCTCACAGCATCTTGTTTCTGCCCCACTCTGCCACATGGTCTGGATGTCATTCTGTGATTCAGTAGCTGCCCTGGGAAATCACAGATGTTTTCAGAGTAACTCCTTATCAAGCACGTGTCACCTCCTAAAAGCTTCACTTCCTGTGTTGCATCTCCTCACACCTTGAAAGTTGGGTCTCCCTTTTCAGATGAAAAAACTGGGGCTCAGAGAAGGTACACAGCTTGGTCAACATCTCTTAATTAATGAAGGGGAAAACTAGGATCAGGATCAGCATCTGTGCCTTCAAGGGCATTTCTTATAGGCATCCACACTCCGCATCCCACTCCAGTATTCTTGCCAGGGAAATCCCAAGAATAGAGGAGCCTTGATGATCAGCTCCAGTCCACCGGGTCTTAAAAGAGTAGAACAGGATTTAAGCAAATAAACAACACTCAAAAAAAAAATTTTTTTTTTAAATTTTAAAAGAAAAATGATGTTCACAGTCACCCAGAGGTATAAAGCCCCTTGTAGGGAGAACCCAGGGGTTGGCTTGAGGCATTTGTCTCTTCACTGCACCCAGCAAAACGCTTCCCACCTAACAGGTCCTCTGCACACACCTGTCTGCTGACTGATGTTTCAGGAACAGTTCAGAAAATAAATGGGGGCTGGGGGGAGTGGAGAGAGTTGAAAACTCAGTTCCATTTACACGTCTGTTTTGGTCAAGATATATTTTAAATTCTGTCAGGACCATAAACTGTGTTTCCAAACATGAAGATAGATTGGGCCTCTGACCTCTTCCGAGGTGACATAATTCATCGGAAAGGTTTATCGCCCTGCGTGCCATTTCACGCTTCCCCACGCTTCCTCGCGCTCCTCTCCCTCCATTGAGGATAGAACGGGGCGGGCGGGATGGAGGTGAGGGTGAGAGCTGGCCAGTTCTGTGTGTGCGGAATGTGGCCCCCAGGAGCCCCAGGCCTCCTGTTAACGCCGCGCTCTTATCCGGTAATCACAGCCTGCGGGAGACAAAATCACAATTCATCTGGAAAACGAGATTAACTCATTTAAGCTCTGCACTGATCACAGAGAGGAGAGTTGCCTGGTGCCTGGCTGAAGGGCCGCCAGCAGATGCCCAGCCCCGTGGCTCTCGGGGCGGGGCGGGGGCGGTCCCGCGGGGGGTCCTGTGCCTCTCTGCCGCCCCCTCCTCATCAGAGCACCTCCTGGGCCACGCACTGTGCGCGCAGCGCTGCCGAGAACTTCGGGTCGGTATGCTGCAGCGCCCCTCCGCTGCGGCCCCTAACACGGCGTCGAAATGAATCGCCTTGCGACTAGGCGCTGGTCGGCTCGCGCGGAGACTGGATTTGCCGCCTGCTTCCAGAACTCGCGTGTGCTGTCTCACCGGCTGGGGCCCGGAGCGGAGGTTTATCTTCTTCCGCTTCCCAGTTCCCTCTCTCAGGAGGTGACTTCCCGCAGGGATGTCCCCGAGGCTGACCTCCTTTGTCTCTCCCACCGGGAGGCCTGAGTACCGGTTCTGTACCCACATCTAATTGTCCCCCAGATTGCACAGTGGCCTATGCGTTTGAAGGACTTGGGGACCCATTTCCCATAGACGCAGAGAGGCACCACATTGAGTTACAGTTAACTGCCCTCCCAGAAACTCGCTTATGGAAGCAATACATTCAAGAAGCAGGGCGGCGGCTCCTGCCCTCTGCACTGTCCACGCCCACCCCCCTTGCCCAGTGTGCGCCCACCCTGGCAAGCCTTTCCAGCACTCCCCTACTGCACACCTGGGATGTGCCAGAGCTCCCCCGTTCTCTTGGCACAGTTCAAGTGAAGGGAACTGAGCGGGTGTGTGTGGGTTTCTCTTCTCACTGAACAGTCTTGTTTTCTGCTTGTTCACGTCCTGACATCTGGACCACAAGTAGCTTACCTGTTTGTCCAGGCCAGCTGTTAGGACCTAATGGCCACTCACCAGGGATTTTAGAAAGGGACGGGGACAAGTCACGATAGGAGAGTATTTCGAACGAATTTCTTGAAAGCCATGAGCCAAAGATGCTGTGTGTCTGGCTCTGTTCTTGCCAGGCTGGCCTCTCTGTGATGGAGAACCCAGTAGACCAAGAGTCCTCCAGCGTTCCCTGTAGATTGTTTTGTAATGTTCAAAGTAATAAAGAGTAATATGCATTTTTGAATATATCACTATTCCTTTTGAAGAAACATACCATTTCTGGGGCTTGTTCAGTAACAATGACTGAGTAATTGCTTCAGTACACAGGAATAAGATGCTCTTATCATGCAATTGTAGATGCTTTGGAGGGAAGTTTTAGGACTAGGTGGCTGCACCCCTTCAGAGCTTTGCTGAATATTTAACAAATTTTTTGTGTGGATCCATCATCTAAGAAGGCTATCAATTTTAGAGCATACAGCTGTTCAGGAATAATAGTTTGAAAGACCGGCCCCAAAGATCTTGGTGATTAAAGTGTGAACAGATGACGGAATGATAAACCTTAACGCTTAAAATGTGTTTTTATAGTCCCCTCCCTATGTAATAACATCGTCTGATGAATGTATTTGCAGCGAACAGACCGAGTGAAAGAACCTTCCATAAGGGGACCCAACACAGTTTGAATATAAATGTTTGCCCCCAATTCCCCTGTTAGTGATCGACTGTATGTATTGATCAGTGTTAAAAAGGGGGCGCCCAGAACCCCCCTCAAAGCCCTCCTGCGTACACACTCCCACGTATAAACGCATGCCTTGCACGGGTATCGATCACAACTCTTCCATAAACGCATCTCACAAAGTCCCTCTGTGCCCGTGCCATTTAAATTAGTCCAAATTCAGAGCAAAGGGCCCTTCCAAAGGGAAATAGCATCTCTTCCAGCAGCTGCCCCTACCGCAGCCCTGGCATGGAATCTTTCATGGTCTGTGCCGGGCTGGTGAAGGCAACACCCGCCCGGCCCTGCAGGGGACCGAGCCCTCAGCGCCTGCGTCCTAGCTGATGGATGTCCCTTTGTGCATATCAGGTGAGGAGGTGCTCTGAATGAGAAGCTAATGTGCAGGTGTCTTCAAAGTGCTCCATGAATTAAGAGCAGTAGGGAGTCTTGGCCACCAGGTGTAACGCACAAAGCTTGTTTTCATTTGGCTTTAAATGAACCTGCTACCAAAGACTGGAGGAGGAAATGGTAACCCACTCCAGGGTTCTTGCCCAGGAAATCCCATGGAGAGAGGAACCTGGGGTTGCAGAGGAGTCGGACAGGACTTAGCAACTGAGCAGGCTGTCTCTTATACACATCTAGATGTGTATAAGAGACAGGTGTGACAGCTCTGTGGGAAAGCCTGGTGGGAAAGACCCAGATTCCTCTGTCAACTAGATGGGAAGCCTCACACTGCTACTCCATCTTGGAAGGAAAACGGACTAGCATGTCTCCACACGAGACAAGGCCCAGTT
>SJYX01001469.1:305642-347210 GCA_006410675.1 Oreotragus oreotragus
CACACACTCATCTCTGGTGTAGCATCTGTTCTTGGGGTATTCACTTGGATGTACAGTTGAAAATATACCTTTCAGTATATTTCTCCGTGACTCTTGGAAATCTTGGTAAATGTTACTTAGTAGTTTTCACATAAGTGTTGGGAGCATCAGATTAACACAAGGTTGTTATTTCTAATGTAATTTATCTAACAGGGTCAGCAGATTTTTTAAACCACTCCTAAGGTCCCATCACTTCATGGGAAATAGATGGGGAAACAGTGGAAACAGTGTCAGACTTTATTTTGGGGGGCTCCAAAATCATTGCAGATGGTGATTGCAGCCATGAAATTAAAAGACGCTTACTCCTTGGAAGGAAAGTTATGACCAACCTAGACAGCATTTGAAAAGATATTTCTTTGCCAACAAAGATCTGTCTAGTCAAGGCTATGGTTTTTCCAGTGGTCATGTATGGATGTGAGAGTTCGCCTGTGAAGAAAGCTAAGCGCCAAAGAATTGATGCTTTTGAACTGTGGTGTTGGAGAAGACTCTTGAGAGTCCCTTAGACTGCAAGGAGATCCAACCAGTCCATCCTAAAGGAGATCAGTCCTGGGTGTTCATTGGAAGGACTGGTGCTGAAGCTGAAACTCCAAAACTTTGGCTACCTCATGCAAAGAGTTGACTCATTGGAAAAGACCCTGATACTGGGAAAGATTGAGGGCGGGAGGAGAAGGGGACGACAGAGGGTGAGATGGCTGGATGGCATCATCGACTCAATGGACATGAGTTTGAGTGAACTCTGGGAGTTGGTGATGGACAGAGAGGCCTGGTGTGCTGTGATTCATGGGGTCGAAAAGAGTCGGACATGACTGAGCGACTGAACTGAACTGAACTGAACTGAAGCCCTAAATCATGATAAAAAAATCTGTAAAATAAGTGTGTTTGTCTTCTGTTTTCTCATGATAAACACCATCTTAGTTAACATTTACTGGAGCACTTACTATGTGCTAAGGGCTTTCTCTGCATTATTTTATTTAGCCTTCTTTGTAACTTTGTAAGTGGCATCTAATAAACTTAATCACATACTCATTTAAATGACCTGGTGAGACAGTCCAGCCTGCTGGGCAGCAATTCTAGGGGTCAGGCTGCCTGATTCTAATCAGTCCTCTTTCTAGCTTGCTTGGTGTTGCCCACTCCAGCTCAAAAGTCAGCGGGGGTAATTCTGGGGCCTTCAGTTGGCTGGTGCTTCCAGGAGAGTGGCAGCGATTCCAAGAATCTTCAAGGAATTTCATTTCACCAGCCAGATGCAGAGAAAATGAGCAGGAGGAATAGGGAGTCAGGGGGACCTTGCATCTCTGCTTCTCAAAGTTCTTCACAGTTGTCTGTATCACTGCAACTGTTACTCTAGAATGTTACTCTGTGACAGCCTTTGATATCCTGTCTATATCCACGATATCCCTTATTCCATGATATCCTCCTCCTCACAGATGATAAAAGTACAAAAGAAAAACATAGAACTGAAGGGACTTTTCCAAGGTCACATGGCTTATGAGGAGCAGGGGTGGAAGTCTGTCTAGTGCAATCCAGCTTATCCATCTCAAGAGGAAAGCTACACCAAGGAGGATGATTATTAAATTATCACTAATGCAGATGCTTGTAATTACTCCCGTAATTTTCTTTAGGCCCATCCCATAGGGTGCTGTTAAGTATGATTAGATTGTGATTGTAAATGCATTTGGCCAGGCACTTCTCTTTTACTGTGTGACAGCTTCTTCTCTAGAGGGCTTGGTCCATGGAGAAACCATCTTTCCCAGCTCCATTTGCTGGAGGTGAAACTCTGAGAGAATCACTTCCCTTCCCAACAGCTGACTTCCTTGGTTTGTAAAGTCAGCTAATGAGGCTCTGTGAGCTTTCAGGGGAGAAGACATTCCTGCTGATCGAAGAGAACCTAAGATCAGTGTGCAAATTACTGAGTAACCACAGTCATGTGGTTGACGTATGATGTGAGAGCTGGATCATAAAAAAAGCTGAGCACCAAAGAATTGATGCTTTCAAACTGTGGGGCTGAAGAAGACTCTTAAGAGTCCCTTGGACTGCAAGGAGATAAAACCAGTCCATCCTAAAGGAAATCAATCCCAGGTATACTTTGGAAGAACTGATGCTGAAGCTGAAGCTCCAGTACTTCAGCCACCTGATGCGAAGAGCCGAGTTATTGGCAAAGACCTGACGCTGGGAAAGATTGAAGGCAGAAGGAGAGGGGAGGACAGAGGACGAGACGGTTGGATGGCATCGCTGACTCAATGGACATGAGTTTGAGCAAGCTTCGGGAAATGGTGAAGGAAGGGGAGCCTGGTGTGCTGCAGTCCACGGGGGTCGCAAAGAGTGAGACACAACTGAGCGACTGAACGACGACAGTCGCCGTACTTACTGAGTGGATGAATGAGTGAATGCAGGAGTGGGTGGATGGATGACTGGGCCATCAAGGCTTCCTAGATAAGTGTTTTGAAGACACTGGTCCAGAGTGTTTAAGCCAGCACTGTCATGACACACACCAGTCTCTTCTCTCTTCTTGAATACCATGTTCTCATGTTTTTTTTTCTCTCCAAATAAATGGTATTTGTTAAAAGTCAAATTCATTTCATGTATTAACCAGTGCAGCAGGCTTTGAACTTGTTTTTTGAAAGCAACTTTCCCTGCCTTCTCTTTCTTTTGCCCCAGTTCTATGGAGGTATAGTTGACCAGTGAAACTGTATATATTTAAAATGTACCACGTGGTGATTTGATATATGCATGCAATGTGAAATGACCACCACAATCAAGTTAATTCACACATCCATCAGCTTACACAGCCGTGTGTGTGTGTGAAAGCTTAAGGTGTACTCTTTTTGCAGACAGTACGTAGTGACGTACTGTTCACTATAGTCACCGTGCTGTCCTTTAAATCTCCAGAGCTTCATCTTATCACTGAAAGTTTGACCAGCATCTCCCCTTCTCCCCCACCCTTCAAGTCCTCGGCCACCAACATTCTACTTTCTATTCCTATGAGTTCAATATATATTTTTTAATTTCACATGTAAACGATTCTATCCAGTATTTGTTTTTCTCTGGTTTACTTCACTTAATGACTGTTTTCATGATAAGCAACAGCCTGGAAACTGGGCATATTAACGTGTGACCACAGCCTTGACCCACGTAAAGGCCTTGTTTTGGTTATGTTTTTTGAAAGGAGAGAATAGCGATGTTGTCCCTCATGAGCAGGACCTGTGAGTTGGGCAGCGTGTGTGAGACCTCTGAGGCCCTTTCTTGGCAGATCACGACTCGGAGCTGCACTGGCTCCGCTGATGGGCTGCTGCTGCTATATCCTGCAGTGCCCCTTGCCTGCTGGGGTAAGACTGCTGTGCCCAGGGACAGGTGTGTCCAGAAAGAGCTCACTGTCTCTGCTGCCAGAGATGCACAAGCAAAAAGCCTTCCTTCTTCCTGGAGGACTTAATCCCAGGAGTTTGGGGAGAGTGTGTTAGACATTTTTTGAAGGTGATAAAGAATGTGGTAGGTGGCCCAAAATCCTAGGTTTGGGTAAAGCAGGACTCTTCACTGTACATTTGAACCCTGTCCTTCTATACTGGATGAAGGGCCCTGTGATACCCTTCGTGTTAAGGCTGCATGATGATGTAGAAAGAGCAGGGCTGTTTTTTGGCTGTTTTTCGGCCAGTATCCAGCAGGGCAGACTCACTGGTCTTAGAATAGCAAATGCCCCATGACTGTTTGATTAGTTGCCTGCTTCAGGCCACTCAGGTGCCCACACCCCCCTGGCTCTCCTGTGTGATCCATTACCTGGAGTTCACAGAAGGGAAACTTCGGGACCTCCCTCCAAGGACAGGACCAGCACCCACTCCTGTTGATCCGTGCTGTCTGTCCACTGTGCTCAGTGTAGTGTCCGATCAGGGCTGTGGGAAGATTTGTCAAAACACACCTGGCTCCAGCCTCACTCACCTCTGCCACGTAGTAGCCTCAGGATCTCAACTTACCCCCCCTCAGGTCTTTCCTCCCCTACATTCTAGGCATATGAATAATTATTGCAGCATCATGGGATGATTCTTAAGACAAAATGATGAGGGAAATGTATGCCAAGAATAGCAGTTTTCCAGTATGATAAATTCCTCCAAGAGGAGAAGGCTTCACTTATAAATGCTTTTGTATTAGAAGTCCCAGAAGTCTCCCCACCTTCAGCCTTCTGTTTGAAGAAGTGGAGGACAGTGTCGCGTGAGAGAGTCAGGACAGAAAATAAACAAAATAAGGGTGAGGATCACAGGCAACTTGAACCTTGACAAGGAAGGATGCAGATCTTGTGTGCTTTTTCCCAAACCCTTTCCAGTCGTCCCTGTTGCTTCAAGTGGCAAAGCAGATGTCACGTTTGTGGACGATTCTGTTCACTTGTAGGACTCAGTTTATTTCGTGTGGATTTGGAACAAAGGAAAATCACTGAGACAAACAGCTCTGGGAGGCAGAGCGGAGGCAGTTGAGAAAGGACAGAACTGCACAGACTCTCAGACATTATTCAGGAGGCTCCAAAGTTTACTCAGCCTGGAATTCTGAAAAAAAAAAAAAAAAAAAAGATCAGTTAGGCAGTAGTTTACCTTAGACCATTACGAGATGGACTGTAGCCAAAACAGACTGTCAAACCCCGGAGAAAAGTTGAGTGAAGGGTTTATTTTTAGTGTTCTAGAAAGCCGTAATATTCCCGTGAGGGCTTCGTTAGTCATTGGCAGTCTGTACCGATTATGGGTGAATTTCAGAATTTTTAACACCCTTCAGTTTCACCTGGTTTTAACTTCATTTTTCCATTCAATCGCAGTTCAGCGACCACCGTACCTGGATTTCAGGTAGGCGGGCCAGGGAGCTAACGTGCGCTGAGAACAGCAGTTCAGCGACCACTGTACCTAGATTTCAGGTAGGCGGGCCAGGGAGCTAACGTGTGCTGAGAATCGCAGCACCCACGTCGCACAGAGCCGGCCCGCCACCAGGAGGATCTTGCAGAAGTCAGAACACACAAGCTCTGAGGCCGGGCCCTGGAAGAGGCTGATGTTGCGGTCTTATTCTCTGAGATGATTCATTCTGGAAGAAGCCAGCCGTCACGTTGTAAGGATGCCCGGGCAGTCACGTGAGGAGAAACTGAGGCCCCTTGCCGATTGCCATATGACGAGACCGCTGAGAAGCTGCTTCTCCAGCCCTGGCCAGTGACTGCTGACCCAGCTGCTATCTTTTTTCAGTTTAACTTTTTTTTTTTTAAGTATGGTTGCCTTACCATGTTGTGTCAGCTTCTGCTGTACAGCATGGTGGATCAGTTATACATAGACATATATCCGGTCTGTTTTGGATTTCCTTCCCACTTAGGTCACCACAGATCACTGAGAAGAGCTCCCAGTCCTAAACAGTATGTTCTCATTGCTTATCTACTTTATGTATAGTCGTGTATATATGTTGGGTGGAAGGGAGGCTCAGGAAGGAGGGGATGCATACATGCATATAGCTGATTCACGTTGGACAGCAGAAACCAGCTGTCACCTTGACTTGAACTGTACGTGAGACCGTGTACCAGAACCACCAAGTTAAACTGCTTCTAAATTTCTGACCCCCACAAAATGTGTGCGGTGATAAGTGGTTAAAATTGTTTCAGCCCAGTTAGTTCTTCCCACGTCGCACAGAGCCGGCCCGCCACCAGGAGGATCTTGCAGAAGTCAGAACACACAAGCTCTGAGGCCGGGCCCTGGAAGAGGCTGATGTTGCGGTCTTATTCTCTGAGATGATTCATTCTGGAAGAAGCCAGCCGTCACGTTGTAAGGATGCCCGGGCAGTCACGTGAGGAGAAACTGAGGCCCCTTGCCGATTGCCATATGACGAGACCGCTGAGAAGCTGCTTCTCCAGCCCTGGCCAGTGACTGCTGACCCAGCTGCTATCTTTTTTCAGTTTAACTTTTTTTTTTTTAAGTATGGTTGCCTTACCATGTTGTGTCAGCTTCTGCTGTACAGCATGGTGGATCAGTTATACATAGACATATATCCGGTCTGTTTTGGATTTCCTTCCCACTTAGGTCACCACAGATCACTGAGAAGAGCTCCCAGTCCTAAACAGTATGTTCTCATTGCTTATCTACTTTATGTATAGTCGTGTATATATGTTGGGTGGAAGGGAGGCTCAGGAAGGAGGGGATGCATACATGCATATAGCTGATTCACGTTGGACAGCAGAAACCAGCTGTCACCTTGACTTGAACTGTACGTGAGACCGTGTACCAGAACCACCAAGTTAAACTGCTTCTAAATTTCTGACCCCCACAAAATGTGTGCGGTGATAAGTGGTTAAAATTGTTTCAGCCCAGTTAGTTCTTTGGTAACTTGTTACGCAGCAGTAGATAACTAATACAATTGGGAACATAATCTATAGCTGCCCAGTCAGAGTGAAGACTATTGAATATCCAGTACCATTAATAGTTGAAAAGTGAAAGTTGTTCAGTCATGTCCAACTCTTTGTGACCCATTGACCGTATAGTCCACGGAGTTCTCCAGGTCAGAATACTGGAGTGGGTAGCTGTTCCCTCCTCCAGGGGATCTTCCTAACCTAGGGATCGAACCCAGGTCTCCCGCATTGCAAGCAGATTAACAGTTAGTTCCCAGGGAATAAAAAGTAAGTTAAATGTTAAGTCTTTCCCCTCCCTATTTGGAGTCAGATTTCCTGTGGCACACGTAACCTTAATCAGACACCATCCATTGCTTCTGGACCTCCCCCCTAATCAGTTTGTGGTGTCAGGCGTTAAAATGGCAAAGACCATTTAACGTGTCTTAGCTTGTTGAGACCATGGAGTTCTACAGATAGTTGAGGTTTACCAGCCTAACAAGTAAACAAAGATTAACAGTTGAGTTAATTGTTTAAAAGCACCTTGTTATATATGTTTGTTTCTGTTTAGACTTAAATTTGTCCGTGTACATCTTTCTAAATTTGGCAGCCTTGATGATTCTCCTGATTGCCGTTACGAGGTCTGTGGGGTAAGCCTGTAGCCAAAGGCGTGAGCAGCCCGGGGCGTAGACACGCCCCGTGGACAGAGAGCGCGGGTGCCAGCCCTGCGTGGCCCTGGGAGCTGCCCCCGTGCTCTCCCACGCGGCCCCGTCGCCTGCCCTTCAGTCGTTTCACGAGGGAAGGAAGGCTGGCCTCGTGCGCGTCGGAGCCCCATGTGGCCCTCTGCTGCGGGGTCTGGCTGCTCCTCTCCAGGCTCCATCCGTCCCCGTCCATCTTCACCCTGCTTCCCTCTATCGGTTTAACTAAGATTTAAAGCTCTTCAGGATGTAACTCATGCTAAAATTTATCTTTAAATCAGTTCACAGTTTCATTCACTTTGTTTTAAAAGGAAGTTTCCTATCACCATCGTAAAGGGGAAATCAATATGATTTGCCAAGGGTAAAAAAAAAGATAAGGATAAAACTACATACCATGAAAACAGATCTATATCATTAATTCCATGTAGCTGTTATTACGAGAGAATATCCTAAGCCCAAGGCCTATCTCCCCTGCGTGCAGAGGAGGTGAGCAACTTGCAGAGAGGCAATGAAGGTAAACCAAACTAAGATGCCTTTCAGTCTGAAGGCTTGATCAAGACAGAATAACCGTCTCAGCCATCAGAATGATTGAATGTGGGGTCCGTGAGCCAGCTGTGCTCGTCTTTCGTTTGGGGGGCTTGATTACGGCCTCAGATCTGAAGCGGGCTTCCCCCAGATCCTGATTGCCGTTACGAGGTCTGTGGGGTAAGCCTGTAGCCAAAGGCGTGAGCAGCCCGGGGCGTAGACACGCCCCGTGGACAGAGAGCGTGGGTGCCAGCCCTGTGTGGCCCTGGGAGCTGCCCCCGTGCTCTCCCGCGCGGCCCCGTCGCCTGCCCTTCAGTCGTTTCACGAGGGAAGGAAGGCTGGCCTCGTGCGCGTCGGAGCCCCATGTGGCCCTCTGCTGCGGGGTCTGGCTGCTCCTCTCCAGGCTCCGTCCGTCCCCGTCCATCTTCACCCTGCTTCCCTCTATCGGTTTAACTAAGATTTAAAGCTCTTCAGGATGTAACTCATGCTAAAATTTATCTTTAAATCAGTTCACAGTTTCGTTCACTTTGTTTTAAAAGGAAGTTTCCTATCACCATCATAAAGGGGAAATCAATATGATTTGCCAAGGGTAAAAAAAAAGATAAGGATAAAACTACATACCATGAAAACAGATCTATATCATTAATTCCATGTAGCTGTTATTACGAGAGAATATCCTAAGCCCAAGGCCTATCTCCCCTGCGTGCAGAGGAGGTGAGCAACTTGCAGAGAGGCAATGAAGGTAAACCAAACTAAGATGCCTTTCAGTCTGAAGGCTTGATCAAGACAGAATAACCGTCTCAGCCATCAGAATGATTGAATGTGGGGTCCGTGAGCCAGCTGTGCTCGTCTTTCGTTTGGGGGGCTTGATTACGGCCTCAGATCTGAAGCGGGCTTCCCCCAGATGTGCCTCGTTTGCGATGCCAGTGTGTTTAGACTTGTCATCACCATTTCAGGCATCATCTCTGCCGGTCTCCACGGTACCTTCCACCTTAGGACTGTCCTCTTTGCTTGGCGATTAAGAACTCTGTCTTTGGTTCAAATCCTGTGTCTCCTCCTTGCTGTGTGACTCAGTTATTTGAGAGACCACTCTGAGCCCATTGGTAAGTGGAGATGGTCATATATATAAATCTGGTTATTGTGAGGATCAAGGGTGATGATGTATAGAAGACGCTGGCGTTTGGTATAAAGCACATATGTCTTAAGTTGCCGTAAGTGCATTACTAATGATTTTAAAGATTCTGTGTTCAAGTTTTGGGGAAAGAATTGTCTTCCCAGACCTCTGTTTTCTCTTTCAAGAAAGAAGGGAAAAGTTCCTTGTGCAAACTAAACCCAGGGTCACACTATGGGCATGCTGAGTCCTCAGTTCTTGTGGCCTCTAGAAGTTAGGACAGCTTTCCTAGGGATGTCATGTCTGCGTCTCCCCTCCCAGAACTGACACTTATCCTTGTCTTCGTCCATGAGCCAGGATCCTGGACTCGGGGTCCGACATCCACACTCCCGGGTCCAGGGAGTGTACTTGGTCCACGCTGGGCCTGGCACTCACTGAGATGTGGCAGCACGCGTGCCTGGAAGGCACTGATGCACGGATGATGGCACAGGATTATTTCTTGCTCTGTTCTGATCACGATCATTATACTTTCTTTTCTGTTCCCAAAGGTTTTCTACTGTGTTTTTAACATCACTGCCCAAGAGGTTAACAGGGTCGTCTTTTCCAGACTTGGCTTATGTTCAGCCATTAGCAGAGCAGGTCAGAAAGAAGAGCCTTCCAGAAGTTCGATCTGTTTGTCTTCATTAATTTATGTGGGTTTTCTTGGCCCGTTCCCCCACCCGTTTAAAAGACGCAGCGAGCTTTCAGGGAGAACTCCTGAGTGTCTAGGTTTTTCGGTTTGGTTTTGTCTGCTTGTCTAATGCCATCTTGGCTCCCAGGCCCACATCAGGGGGAAATGTGCGTTGCCTCACTCTGTGGCTGGTCTGCTTTCCTTTCTTCATTCAGCTACCCCCAGGGTGTCTCTGTGGTTTGTGGTGGGCTCTCAGGTTTTGCCCTCAGGATGCTCACTGGTCTAGACAGACTGGTTTGTTTGGAACAGCTTGACACGCTTAGGTTGCTTGTGACGTCTGGGCCACCCCTGTTTAGTCTCACAAAAGCTACTGATCACCTTGTGGGATTTTTTGAACTCTCATTTGTTGGCATCTCAGGGTCCTCTTCAAAATCCAGCCTTCCTTGTTTGATACAGATATTAACCCGCTTGGTATGAGGAGAAAAAGAATTATCAACAAAACAGGGAAGGACAGACTGCAATAAAGGCAGGCCAAGGTAGGCTTGGGGGCTTCCCTGGAAGCTCAGCGGCAAATAGTCTGCCTGAGATGCAGGATTTACAGGAGACCCAGGTTAGATCCCTGGGTCAGGAAGATCCCCTGGAGAAGGACATGGCAACCCACTCCATTATCCTTGTCTGGAGAATCCCATGGATGGGGGAGCCTGGCAGGCTACAGACCATAGAGTCGCACAGAGTCGAACATGACTGAAGCGACTTAGCAAGCAAGGTAGGCTACCTTCAAATTGAAGTCATTACTGTTTTCTGTGTGTGTGTGTGTGTGTGTGTGTGTGTGTGTGTTAATGAGAGAGAGAAGGCAATGGACAATCTAAGAAAATAAGAAAGATTTGAAAAATTCTGCAAGGAAGACAAATCAACAAATAAATGTCAAAGGAGTTTCTCAGATTGAAGAAACATGATTCCTGTTCAGTGTCCCATCTGCACTGGCCTTTTCACTCAAGTCAGCTAATTCAACCCCCACAGGAACTATATGTGTTAGTCTCTCAGCGGTGTCCGGCTCTTTGTGACCCCTGGACTGTGACCCGCCAGGCTCCTCTGTCCATGGGATTCTCCAGGCAAGAATACTGCAGTGGGCTGCCATGCCTCGCTCCAGGCGTAACTGTAAGGTATAAGGTTGATCAGGTCAGTTCAGTTGTTCCCATTTGATAGATCAGGAAACTGAGGCCAAAAGCAGTGAGCCGATTCGCCTGGGATCCCAGAGTCAGGAGCTTCTTCTGCTAAGAGCCAAAGGCAGCTGTGTCACTGGACTCTACCCGTTCGTCTCCACCCCACCCGTGCCGCACATCCGCCTACTCCAAGCCTGATCTGTGGACCACCAGCATCAGCCAGCCATGGGGATGCGCAGACTCTCAGGCCAAGCCCAGACCTGCTGAGTCAGAATCTGCATTTTCACACTGGTGACGTGCTTGCACACTGCAGTTCCAGAAGCGCCGTTCCCCTCCACCGCCACTCCCAGCTGGGCCGAGTTCACAGCCCCCTCGCTGAGCCCCGCTCAGGCACTGAGCCTCTGGTGGGGCCGTGGAGACACTGAGCCCCAGCCCCTGTCATGAGAAACCCGGAGCCCGGAGCAGCAGAGCAGCGGCCCTGTGAGGCTGGCAGTGCAGAGCTAGCAGGAGCCGCAGGGTGTTGGCGGAGCTCAGGGAGGGGCGCTTTACCAGGAGCGCTCTCTGCCGATGCTCGTCCCTGACCCGCGTGGGAGGCCGCCTCTGACTGTGGTTGAGGGCAGCAGCTCTGGATTCGCATCGTCTGGTTTCAAGTCCCGGTTGTGCTACTTCCCAGCTGTGTGATGTGGGACAAGTTACTTAACCTCTCTGGGCCTTAGTTTCTGTATCAGTTTCTATATCAGTACAGCAAGCAAGCACTATTATGGTTTTATGGGGAATCAGAATAGCACCCACTTGTGCAGCTCGAATGAAATGGTCCTTGGGAGGGACCCAACACCGTGCTGACACTCGGCTGAATTAACGTCAGTTCTTATTGAAGGCTGAGTAGACAGTGAACAGTGGCAGCAACAACAGAGGCCCGGAAGGGTTTGTTTATGAGGTGGGACCAGATGGACAGGAACTCTCTAAATGCAGAAGCACTACTGAGTATGGCATCCGGGGACCCACTGCAGCGCTTTCGTTCCATCAGAGAACGATTTCCCACGCGCCTGCTCTGTGCCACGCACTGTTCTAGACTCTGAGGACGTGAAGTTAAATTAACAAAAAACAGTTCCTCCACCTGGAAGCCTCACAGTCAAGGGCCAGAAAACCCTGGATCATCTGGCATCACCCATATATTTACTACCAAGCTATACATTTCCCTCTAAGCAGAGCTTCAGCCGCATCCCACCAGTTTCAGTATAATGTATTTTCATTCCCAGTCATTCAAGACATTTCCCCTGTGATTTCTACTCTGACCTTCACGTATTGATTGTAGCATTGACTCACTTGTTCTCAGCCCTGCCAACACTCACTGAATATATGCTATGCGCCAGACCATAGCCTGGGGACAACTTCTGACCTCAGTTCGTTACCCAAAGGGGCATCCACCATCCACCTGGGGGAGACAGACAGGAACTCAGCTCTTTATGCGGAATACAAGAAGCCCTTCTTCCCAGCCTCTCGACCCAGCTTCTCTGACTCCCAAGGTTCTTTTCACTGCTTGATAGCAGCCTTGGAAACACAGCCTGTCCTGGGAATCACTGTGTTCTGAGCACCCAGCACAGCGCCCTGCCCATAGTAGGTACTTACGGCAGTATTTGCTCAACACAGGTGGTGTTTGGTACTCATGCGTTTTGTCGCAGTCATTTTGGCCGCTCTCTAAACCCGTCTGGCTGTGACTGATTTCCCTAGTTTTCAGTTAGTTTGTCGGGGCAGTCGAGCTGTCTCCTCGCTCTGTGTGTTCCACAGAGTGGGGAGTTGCCCGGGCTTGTGCAGACCCCAGTGGCCCTGGACTCACCTGCCTTTCCTTTGCCCCCTTGCGCAGGGAAGCCCTCTGCCTGCTCCGCCTGCTCCGCCTGCTCTCCCCTGGGGGCTGGGGTGTGCGGGGGCTCCTGCCGGATCGTGCTTGGAGTGCGCTATTTGCTCCGAGGGCCCGGAAGTGGCGGCCCGAGGCGGGCAGCCTGCGCTCCAGATGAAGGCCGGCTCAGGTCTCTGCCCCACAGGGCCCGCCTTTCTCCCGCTCCCAGCAGTTCACAGGGCGCCTTACAGTCTTCAGCCTTCCCCGCCCTCGCCTCTTTGGAAATGCCACCAGCTGCCATTAAATAGCCCCGGTTCCTGCCAGAAAGGGCTGTTTTGGTGGGAGCGGGGCTGCCTTCTGCCCCAGCCAGCAGTCCCTTTCCGTAGGCATGTCCGAGCTTGGCAAGTCCCGATTCCTCAGGGAGCCTGACCCAGGATGCCTGCTCCTCCGGCCCCACGTGGCAGACACCCTTGTCCTCTTGGGGGAGGAGAATTCATCTTTCCGGGGAGATGGCTCTCGTGGGCATGAGTTTGGAGGGTCACAGCTGGTTCCATCTAAACCATTTACCTGCTTCTCCAGAAACGGCGTCCTCTCCTTTCCGCCTCTTAAATTGATGTACCATCCGTTCGTTTATGTACCTTCCATTCGTTGTTTATCTGTTGACTTAATCATGCTTGCAGTATAGACTGGCGATTAACAGGGCGGGTTCCAAAAAGCCATGCTGCCTGTTTTGATTCCTGGCTCCCCCACGTTACCTATGATGACCTTGGGCAAGTTGCTTGTGTCTGTTCAAGCCTCACTTTGCCCATCTGCAAAATGGGTGCAAGACTAGTGCCTGCCTCCCGAGCTCATGAGGATTTGGTGAGGTGATGTCCTCAGAGTGCTCAACAGAGTGTCAGAAATGTGATAAACATTGCAACGAGGTCTGGGCTCTGGTTCTGGTTGTTCACAGCAAAGATGTATTGGGCTGACTCTGGGCAGAGTTCCTAAAAAATTTACTTTCACCAGTACCCACGTCTTAGTGTCTAAGTTGTGCCTTCAGGACATGAACACCTGCTTACTGAGATCTAGAGACACCGAAGGTTCTTAGTAAGGCTTGGATCACAGTTAGTCTTCACTGGCAGTTACACTGAGAAGTGACTGGCACGGAGAGAAAGCAGAGGCAAAAATAATCAGTTCTGTAGGGGAAACCATCCCACTGTACTAACCAAAAAGACCTGGGATTGTGGAGCCAAAGGGAATGGGTGGGGGAGACAGAAATCAAGGAGGTAGAAATTCTCCTGACTTGGATACTAGTGGGTTACAGGCAGTGAGGGGTGTCTGAGGGTCGTGATGATGTGAAAGCATGACACTAAGTCTGACTCGAACCAAGAACCTATCTCTGGGGACAGTCCAGCTGGAGGCATGCAAGTGTGTGAAGGAAAGCTTAGGGGAGCATAGGTCCGAGGTGTCCCAAGCAGTTACAGAGAGGTGGGCTGGGAGGCAGGACCTCTCTGCTCAGACATCCAGGACCCTTGCTGTATGGACTGGACTGGTTCAGATGGAGCATCTCAGAGGCAGCTAGGAAACCCTTAGGGTGAGGGCTCAGGTTTAATCAAGAGTGCAACCCTGGGGACACCTTGGCAGCCTCGAAAACTCCTGGGACGTCATTCAAACACTGTCCCCAGAGATTCTGAATCAGAAAAGGTCCAGAAACTTGGCCTTTCTAACAGGCTTCTGGGTGGTGCTGAGCTGCGGGTCCCCAAGGATTCCATCAGGGACACTCGAGTCACCTTGATTTTCTTCATTCCACTCAGGTCTGCCATCCTTACTAAAATATGCAAAGGCCTGATGAGTGAGTTGTCACTACGCTGTGAGATGAGGAATCCAGTTTATTAAGTTTATTGGCATTGTTTGCAAAGAGTTAACAGGTCCAGAACAAGGGTCCTGGCAAGATCTCCTGTGAGACAGTACACAGTGCTACCTCAGTGCTCATGTGTCTGGCACCCTTTTTCTAATTATGGTAAAATGTACATAATATAGTACTTATCATGGTGACTATTTGTAAGTGTATGCATTAGTGGCATTAACTACATTCAGAGCTTTGTATAACCCCTAACTATGCCTCAAGCCTTTTCATCATCCTAATATAAACACTGTACCCATTAAGCAGTTAACTCCCCTCTCTTCATTCCAGCAGCCCCTGGAAATGTCCATTCTACCTTCTGCCTCTACGAGTTTGCCCACTGTAAACATCTCATATAAGTGGGACCACACAGTGTCCGTCCTTCAGTGTTTTCTTCTATAAACATGGTGTTTTCAAGGTCCATCTGTATCATAGCGCGTGTCTAACTTTCACTCTTTTTATGGCTGAGTAATATTCCACAATGTGTGTGTGCGTGTGTAATACATATATGCCACGTTCTGTTTATCCATCACCTATTGCTGGATACTTGGATTGCTTTCACCTTTTGGCTTTACCTGAATAATGCTGCTGTTAATTTTAGCATACAAATACCTGTATGAGTCTCTGATTTCAGTTCTTCTGAATGTCTTATCTAGGGGTGATATTGCTGGGTCACACGGAAGCTGTAGGTTTCACCTTTTGAGAAACGGCCGAACAGGTTTCCACAGTGTTTGTAGCATTTTCCATTCCCACCAGCAGTATAACCCCTCCATCCTCACCAGCCCTTCTTGTTTTCTGTTGTATTGTGATGGCCATCCTAGCAGACGTGAAGTGATGTCTCGCTGTGATTTTGATTTCCAGTGACTAATGATGTGGAACATCTTTTCGTGTGCTTTTGTATGTGTGTCCTCTGGAGAAAGTGACATCTGTTTTGACCCTCAGATACCTTGTTGGTTTTGCTGCATTCCAGTGCCATGAGTTTCTACTCTGCTAATTTCTTCTAGTCTTATTTAGAATCCGAGGTAAAAAGAAAGCAGTAATTGGAATGGACAGTTGTTGTTTGCATGGGGGGTTGGTATTAAACGCCCTTGTGTTCTCTCATCAGCTGTATCATATTCTTATTACGTGTTTTACTAGGCAGTTGTTAGTCTTGGCATTGGAATTTTGTTTGCTTTCTTCTTGGTTTATTTTGCAAGCAGACAGGTATGGCCAGTGTGATTCTGAAACCGCTGGGCCACAGTGGAGAAAACAGTTGGAGGAGAATGAAATTGTAAGCAAACCAAAAATTGATTGATGAATCAAAGAGGAAAAAAAAAAAAAAAACCTTTAGAGCTTTCTAATCTCCAAATAGTTTTTCTTTATAATTTTCTGAGGCTATGAAATGAACTCAGTAGATTGGAGTGTAGTTCATCACTGTAATCGCTGAGCATTTTAATTATCAGGAGCTTTTTGTGCTTTCGTGAAATGCTCATTTCACAGCCTACTGGGGGGCCTTTTTGTCGACGGGAAAATGAATATTCACCCCAGAAATTAGGTGGTGAACCCAGCCAGGCTCTCCAATCGAAGAGAAAGGAGACCGAGACCAGCCGCGCCGTCCAGGGGCAGGAGGCCGGCGCCGCGCCAGCAGGGTGGGAGCCGCACAGTTTCCATCCTGCTCTGCTCATCAGCCTGAAGACAAGCCCCACAGGTTCCCGATCTGGGCCAAAGACGCTTCCTCTCCTCTCTGCTTCTGTCCGCGTTGTTGTTACTGTCTTTCCGCCACAGTCGCAGGGCAGGCCCAGACGTTCGGCTCTGGCCTTTAGTAGGGCCTGTTTCCCGCATTCCAGATAGTTGGTGGAGCGGTGGGGTGTTAAGCGGGAGTCAGGGCAGGGCTCGGAGATGAACGGGCGACCCTTCTTCCGTGAGTCCTTCCCGCATCCCTGGCCCTGTCACGGGCCGTGGTGTCACGTGGAGTCAGGGGTCACCATCCTGACATCCCACCCTGCCTCCTTTTTTCTCCTCTCTTCCTCACCTACCTACCAGGGCTTATCAACCCATCAAACACACAGAAACAAAGAGAAGACAAAGTCTTCAAAAAAGGAGTGAAACCTGAGGATGTGAAGACTCAGACTCTCCCGCAGTCTGATGGCTGTAAGTCAGGTTTCGGCCAGCAGGCAAAAGACACAGTGACTTTAACAGGAGATTTCAGTAGAAAGATGTAGGAGGGCATTGCCGACCGCTGAGGGATACAGACGGGGGCAGCCCCCACCCCGAGGGCCGCGGCTGGCAGCACAGGCAGGAAGGAGCAGAGAGGGCCCGCTCTCCCCAGGACTGGGGTCAGCAGGCCACAGCCCAGTGGGTGGAACCAGAGTTTCCTGCAGGGCTGCATGCGGCTGGGCTGGTGGGGCCCGGGAGGGCTGTCCGTGGGAGGTGCCCCACCGTGGGCGTCGCTGGCAGTTGGCCAGTGTGTGCTGGGAAGGGGCCCTGGGGCGGCAGGGGGAAGCTGCCTGCAGTGGGGGTGCCTTCTCGGAACGCAGGCCTGGACTCCTCCAGTGTCCCCCTGGCGCCCTCTGCTGGAGATGCCTAACATGGTGCCCCGTCCTGGGGTGGGGAACCTCTCCTTGGTCTCAGAAAGGGCAAGATAGGGGGTTTGGTGCTCGGAGGTCGTCTCTTGAAGGCTGGAAAGGATGCTCATAATCGCAGCAGGAAAATAAGTCGAGTGGGGAGGATAAGGAACGCTAGGTGTGCTGCTTGATATGGAATGGCCCCGGAAGGTGACGCTGGAGCAGAGATCTAAGGAGGGGATAGGCTGGTGGCAGAGCCCTCCAGACAGAAGGAACAGCAGGTGCAAAGGCCCTGGGGTGAGAGCTGAGGTGGCGGGTCTGAAAGGCAGCAGGGAAGGCAGCTGCTGTGCCGTGGAGCTGGGCAGGGCTGATGGGCCGCCTGGGCATTAGCATCTGGCCGGGGCACACAGGCTCGGGGACATGGGCTTCCCCTCGCAGAGTCTCCAGCAGAGATGGGGCGTGAACGGACTCGGCCCTCAGCAGGACCGAAGGCGATGCTGCGCTGAGAGTGCACAGTGAGGGGTGGGGGGCCAGGACCCAAGCGGGGACACCGGAGGCAGAGGATGGTGGCTTGGGCGAGAGACAGCAGTGGTGAGAAGCGGTCAGAGGGTAGCAGTGGTTGGAGGGCAGCTTTTTTTTAATGGATTAGAAGTGGATTGCAGAGAGAGGAAGGGATTGGCCATGTTTGTGAGACCTTGAACTTGAGTGGCTGAACGAATGCCGTTGCCACCAAAGCTTCTGTTGGAAGAACTTCGGTGTCCAAACGTAAATCCATGTTCACAAGCAATCCCCATTCTCTGTGGGGGTGATGAGAGAGTTTGGGGATTAGTCCTAATGGTTACATAACATTGTAAATATATTTAATGCCTCTGAATCGTGTACTTTAAAATGGTTGAAATGCCAGGTTTTCTTGTGTGTATCACCACAGTTTAACAACCTACAAACAAGGGTATTATGGAAATTAGGCTGTTGTCTTCTCTACACGCCTGTTCAAAGAATTAATAGAGTGCCAGTGAGGTGATGTTGGCCTTAATCACTAGGATGTCTGATGAGTCCTTCTCTGTAGTTACTCACTTTTCTCTTTGTAGGTGATAGATATGTTGGAGGAGGTTTTTACCTAAGGAAAAAAGGAGGGTGGTCACTGTTAACACCGCAGCTACTGGCGGCCCATTCCAGGCTTCTAACAGCTGGAACCTACACGTTTTGAGTCCATTTCCTTGGTGGGAAACTGAGGCTCAGTGGAATTAGGTAACATGCCCGAGGCGACACAGGTGGGGAGTGGTTAGACTGTAAACTCCACGAGGACAGGGTCTTAGGCCGCTGGGCTCACCGGTGCTTACCCCAGGCGCCGTGCACAGGTCCCTGCGTGTATCAGGCGCCGTTCATTGTAGGCATACGCTGGAGTCCAGAGACACATCTGTGGCCCCACTCCTCCGCCCTCTCCAGCTGCTGGTCTGTCATTAATGAGCTCTACCCAACCCAGAGATTTCAGGAATGTCCAGCTGTTTGCTCGTGTGGAATGAACTCTCCTGCAGCCCAGCCCAGGACAACAGAAGTCGCGTGGCCCCGGACAGCCAGCCAATAGCTGACCCACCCAGAGGCGTCCCTACACTGTTCATTTTTTTAAGGTTTTTTTTTTTTTAAACGTGGAACCATTTAAAAGTCTTTATTGAACTTACTTTATCACTGCTTCTGTTTTCTGTTTTTTGGCCACCGGGCATGTGAAATCTTTGTTCCCCGACCAGGGATCGAACCTGTGTTCCCTGAATTAGAAGGTGAAGTCTTAACCACTGGACTGCTAGGGAAGTCCCCCTACCCCGATTAAAATGCCGGGGCAGGGGGCGCTTTGTCCTTCATGGTAGCTGAGGTCCTGTGATTGCTGTGTTGATGGGGAAGCGCTGTCCCTATTTTTAGACAGGTGGTGATTCTCACTTACTCATGGCCCGCTCGAGGGTGGAACGCGGAGTTATAATAGAGTGCAGGTGCCTCTCCTTGCTTCCCGCTAACTTCCTGGATCGTGTTTATTAAAAAGGGAATCACAGTGGTGTGTCTGGAGCTGAAGTCTGAACAAATAACCCGAAACGAGGAGTCCCAGGAAGGTGGGCAGCGGGCGACAGAGAAAAGCACAAACAAGTTTGAGCTAATTGGGTTCAGCCTGTAGTTTGCATGTGAATTAGGAGCAGGGAGCTGGGCTGCACAGGCATCATCGCGTTCCACCTTCACTGGCAACCTTCACACGCCGCATCGGAAGAGCCGGAATCTGAACTGAACACATCTTACCCAGGCCTTCCACGGAATTTGAAAACAGGATTCTGAAAGCGTGTGGTTGAAATGAGAGCCTTTCAAATGTTGATAACTCTGCATGGAGGCATTGGGGTCTGCACACATGTCCTCCTTATTGTTTTTTTCCCCCCGTCTCTGGAGAGAAGCTACCCCAGGGCTTCAGAAAAGAAGGGCTGGGGTCTTTAATTCAGAAAGAGTTCTGAGTTACAATAGGCGTTAGACTCCATGTTGCCATGTATCCTATAACTTTTTCAGTCAGTTCTTTGAGAGGCCATTGTGTGTGTGTGTGTGTGTGTGTGTGTGCGCACACATGGGAGTACATGTGCATTAATACAGTGTGCATTGGTACACATGTATGCACAGGCCATAGAAAAAGACAGTTCCTAGAACATGCATTGTTCTGAGTTGGATGGTATCCCCAAGGGACTGTGCCTCGTATCACACAGCCAAGAAATCTCTTCCTTCACTCCCGAGTGCAAGGAGAAACTGAGTGTCACCCTTGCCTGTAAGCACTCATGGCCCAGGGTCTTGAGGTCATCCCATGTGCAGCATGCTGGGGTCATGTGCTGTAGCGCCGGGGTGCAGAGCATCGAGAGAGGTCAGTGCCTTCAGCACTGATGGGGAGTTTGGGAAGACTTCACCTACACCAGGGAGATAGGTGGATTTTTCTTCGGATCCAAGGAGGGAGGGAACAGGCTCTCCAGGCAGAGGCAGGAGCACAAACCAGCTCAGGGGCCCTGAGTGGATTTGACACACCTGTGGGACAGGGCCTCATCCCTCGGGTGAGGGGCGAGGGGTCCTGCAGGGTGAGGACCGCAGGTGGGGCTGGAAGGACGGATCGGCTGGGCAGGCGACCACACACTGGCACCCCAGCCCTCCCCCGAGGCAGCGGGGGTCATCTCAGGCTGCGCAGGCGAGCGTTCCTCCATCAGACACGGTCCCGTTTGGGGGAAGTGTTTGGTTTTCAAAATACCTCTGCTCGCTCGCCTTGCCTCCCTGAATCCTTGCCCCTCCCCTGCCTGTTGGGCGAACTGAAAGGTGCTATCAGAACTATATTTCGCCCTCTCCAGTAATATCACGAAACAAAAATATCTCGTGGGTTTGCACCCCAGGAGTGATTTGACTGTTGACAGCGGAGCCTTTGAGAGCCTCTGTGGGGCGTTTCCCGCCCCGCCATGCCCCCCTCCATGGAGATCTTTGGCAGCTTTTTGATGAGTAAACCCGGCCTTGACTTTTCCCCCAGCATGATGTTCTTTTGTGGTTCATCTGCTCCAAGAATTGAAGCACCCAGGCTTATTCCTCATGTCTTGTTGAAACAGAAGTCACCGCAGCACCCACGGAGAAGGTCAAGGGCGTAGGCAGGTTCTGACACCGCTCGTGCCTTCTGCAGCTGTGACGGGCATGGCTGGGCGCCCCCCACCCCCGCCCCGTCCTGCTCCCGTGAGGATGGGGCTTCTTCCTTGTGGGTCGGGCTTGGGCTTAGCAGTGTGGCACCATCAGCGCTTTCCAGGGAGTAGATGCCAATCTGATGAGGGTATTTAAATAAATGTTTTAATTTTCTTGAAGTATAGTTGATTTTCGGTGTTGTCAGGGCCTGGTGGCTCAGAGGTTAAAGCGTCTGCCTGGAATGCAGGAGACCTGGGTTCGATCCCTGGGTTGGGAAGATCCCCTGGAGAAGGAAATGGCACCCCACTCCAGTACTCTTGCCTGGAGAATCCCATGGAGGAAAGAGCCTGGTAGGCTACAGTCTGTGGGGTCGCAAAGAGTCGGACACGACTGAGCGACTTTACTTTCTTTCAATGTCTGTACAGCAAGGTGACTCAGTTATAAATATATGTTCCTTTTCATATTCTTTTCCATTTTGGCTTCTCATGGGATATCGAATATAGTTCCCTGTGCTATACAGTAGGACCTTGTTGTTTTTCCATTCTCTGTGTATATATTAATTTGCATCTGCTAATCCCAGACTCCGTCTTGGTAGCCACAAGCCTCTTCCCTGTGTCTGAGAGTCTGTGCCTGCTTTGTGGGTATGTTTGTTTGTGTCAGATTTTAGATTCCACATGTAAGTGATAGCCTTTGTTTCTCTGATTTACATCAGTGTGATACTCTCTAGTCACATGCGTGTTACTGCAGATGGCATTATTTGGCCCTTTTTATGGCTGAGTAGTGTTCCATTGTATATATGTACCACATTTCTTTATCCATTCATCTGTCAGTGGACATTTAGGTCACTTGCATGTCTTGGCTATTGTGAACAGTGCTGCTGTGGAGATAGGGATGCAAGGTGTCTTCTCAAACTCTAGTTTTATCTGGGCATGTGCTCAGGAGTGGGGTTGCTGGGTCATATGGCAGCCCTGTTTCTAGTTTTTGATGCCCGTCCACACTGTTTTCCATAGTGGCTGCACCAGTGTGCTTTCGGTGAGGGGCTTGTTATAATATCAGGAGCATCATTACTGCAGAGGCTCTGTTCTTTTCTCCACCTTTTGTTTGCTTCAGCCAGTGGAGCGTTGACATTGGGTCCAGCACTCTCTACTGAACCATCATGGGGCACACACGTCCCTTTTATCCTGGCCTTCCTGGGCAGGGGTAAATAATACCATGGCCCTCTTCAGCAGACTGAGTCCTTCGGTATCAAGGTCAATGGGTAGCCACCTCGACTCTCCTGGTTGGATCCTGTGATGATGCTTATTCGTTTCCTCATTTACTTTTCTCTGGGGGAATGTAACTGTGTCCTACATGTGACATGGTCTTGGGCCTCTAGGAGAAGACCACGGCTTGAGTCCAGGCTCCAACACTTGCTCACCGTGTGACCGGTGGCCACCCACACCTTCCGTTCCTCAGTTTTCTCATCTGTAAAATGGGAGCCCAGGATGAATTGTGAGAGTTAAGCATAATGCCACGTAAGGCGCGCCTGACAAGTAGCACTTAGGATATCTGACCGTGTTTCCCATTTAGCAGCAGTCGTTCGTGCTGTGTTGGGACGTGTCACCTTCACAGATGGGAGAGATTCAGCATCCGCCCGGACTCGTCCCGCCCCAAATCCTGCTTTCTCATAACGGGTGTGTTCTCACACCGTTTGTGAAAGTTTGTGGTCAGTCGGAGGGAAATCAGGAAAGCCGGGAGTGAAGATGAGGTCGGTCGAGTCTCAGTGAGTGTTCGGCGAGCAGTGTTGTGCCCAGATTCTGAGCCGGGGTGGCCCCTGCCCCCTCAGGCCGCCCTGCTCTGCCGTGGGCCTTGCCGTGTCTACCCCGCCCCTCGGGACTTTGCAGAGAGACGGCAGTGTTCCGTGCCTTCGTAGCCCCCCGAGGCTACCGAACGCCTGAAAGGTGGTGAGTGTGACTGAGGGACTGCCTGTTTAATCTGATTTAAATAAGTAGCCACATGGGGCTCGTGGCCGTCACAGAAGGCAGCACCTTTGGGCCCCTGGATGATGCAGACAGAGACGGACACGGTGCGGCTCATGAGGGGCTCCTGGTCATACTGGGAGCCAGTCAGGGTGGGATGAGTGTTACCATGGAGACAGAGACGGCAAGCTGAGGAAGCAGGACAGAGCAGTCAAGGATGACGTCACGGAAGACTCCATCACAGCCCGCTGACCACTCCCAGAAGACCCCCAGTGGGGAGGGGGTCCTCGTCTTGTTGTTGTTTAGTCTCTGAGTGTCCAGCTCTCTGCGACCCTGTGGACTGTGACCTGCCAGGCCCCTCTGTCCATGGGATTTCCTGGGGAACAATACTGGAGTGGATCGCCATTTCTTTCTCCAGGGGATCTTCCCAACCCAGGGATCGAACCTGCGTCTCCTGCGTCGGCAGGCGGATTGTTCACCACTGAGCCACCAGGGAAGCCCCCTTATTTTGTAACTAAGCACCTTTTAGGGGCCAGATGAGGAGAGACCCTTTGCACGGATGCTGTCACGTGTTTGACCTTCATCGTTGCTCTCGCCGGCCAGTGCACGGATGGGAAGTCTGAGAAGCAGATTGTGACTCCCCACTGAGTCACACAGCTCAGGTTATACTTAAATCAAGCTCCTCCTGACTCCCAGTCCCCCGTCCCCCTCAGGCCTACTTCTCGATTGACCCTCTTCCCCTTGTCTCCTCTGTTGGATTCCTTTCAATATCCTGAGACTTGGGGGCCACTGGTACACCTCCATCCATCCTCATTCTGACCAAAGCCAGGTTTCACCTAGCTGCTCACCACACGGTGGCAAGGGAGGAGACAGCAGCAGGCCTGCAAGCTGGTAAATAAGCTGGCATTCACCCCCGGGAACGACCGCCTCATCTGTTGTGGACGGGGGCGCCACATGCCCAGGCCCCGACCCTGCTCCTGGTATGACTGTGAGATCGGGTCGAGTCATTTCGCAGTTGGGCTGAGTGTTCCAAGTTTCTCAGAAGACAAACGCGGTAGCAATTCAAGGTATGAAATTCAAGGTGTGGCCTCAGAGTCATTTTGTTTAACAACTTATCCACTGTCTTTTCTGAATAAGTAAAGTGAGACCATCACTCACCATCGCAGGTTTGCAGGTTGGTTTTAAGGAAGCCGTGCCTTGAGAAGCTGTCTGATCGAGCGTGTTGCCTCTCCCAGCCCTGACCCCACTCTGCTGCATTCACTGAGGGGACTGTGTCGCCTGGCTCACCACCCCCTGGCATCTCGTCCTAGTTCTGGGTCACCTTTCACAGGGGACACGCACATTTACCCAGTGCCCTGCCGTTCCCCACAAGATGGCACTGGACGGGCATGTGATGCCAGCCCTTGGCAGTCACCCTGTTTGATTCATTTCAGATCTCTAGCTTTTTTGGAGGTCTGACAGGTCTGGATTAAACCAATGAGTTCGGTCCACCTGTGGGATGTTATATCTGGACGGGCTTTGTGGAGATCCCAGCATCACCTGAAGTTGTCTCTTCCACATGTGTCCCGTCCCCGGGCAACATCTGCGTGGCTCCAACCCATCTCATTTTATAAAAAATGAAATATTGGTGCCCAGGAAAGGGTGCTGCTGCCGCTGTGAGGGTGGCTGACGTAAGTGGCTGGCTCTGTGCGTGTGCGCATCATTCGATCCTGGCAAGTCTGCAAATAGGGTGTATTGCTGTCTCCGTCTCAAGAGTGAGGGCACCAAGCCCAGAGAACTGTAGCCGCTGGCCCTACTTCCTGCACGAGTAAGTGAGGGGAGAAGGGGCTCACACACACGCCGCCCAATTCAGGGGCTTGTTCTCCTCACCAGCCTGTAAGAGCGTCTCCTTGCCCTACGCAGCCTGCTGGTGACAGCGGTGGATTCTAGACTGAGGCTCTCATTCTGCACCATCCCTGGCCCCAGTGGAAAAGACTGAAGGCAGGAGAAGGGGAGGACAGAGGATGAGAGGGTTGGACGGCATCACCGACTCGATGGGCATGAGTTTGAGCACTCTCCGAGTGTTGGTGATGGACAGGGAGGCCTGGCGTGCTGCAGGCCATGGGGTGGCAGAGGGTCAGGCACAACTGAGCGACTGGGCAACAAAACAGCAGCTGGCCCCCCATGGAAAGAGAGGGGAGCAGGACCTTGGAACTGGGTGGGTTTAGAAAAGTATTTCTTCCAGTTCCATCCTTCCTGCTTGACCTTGAAACAGAGCCTCTGGAGTGCAGCCCCAGAGTGTAAACTAGGGTGCCACTGAGCTAAGTCTTTGCAAGTCCAATTGCACATCCTCGTTGTAATCAGTGGCACTGCCTACTGGGATGCCAGTCCATGCTTTTTGTCAGCTGTTGCACCAATGATGCTCCCGGAAGGTCCCATCCCTGTCAGGCTCCTGAAGCCTGGAGGCAGAGCTCCTCTCACTGTGGTCTCCTCCCCTCCACCCTTCTGGGTGGGGAAGTCTGTCGGGCCCTCTTCCTCTCCCAAGACAGCAGGATACCCCAGACATTCTACCAAGAAGGGTATCTGTCTGCCTCAGCTCAGGAGACTTAAGGCCACAGCCATTCATTCATGAACCTACTGGTTCATTCATTCACTGACTAGTTCATTAAGCCGTCTTCCTTTGGCTGTTAGGCAGACAGTAGAGCTGGAATAATACAGCAAACAAGTCATAAACAAAAAGGCCCTTGCTGTAAGGGGACACAGATGGCCCGCAGAGGGGGAAGAAGATGCTAGGGAGCAAACAAGTGAGTAGGCGAGACAGGGACTGAATGGCTGCAATGATGGAATTAAGCTCAGCCTTGTGGTCGCAAATGGAGGGGAGCAGGAACATCAGGGAAGAGCCCTTCAAGGAGGGGATACTTGAGCAGAAAGATGGGGGATGAAAAAGAGTCTGCAGTTGGAAGGGCTGAGTGAGAGGGAATGTCCCAGGCTAGGTGAAGAGAAGCGCAAAGGCCCTAGGGCAGGAAAGAGCTTGCGGATGTGGCTAAGGGCGTGGGGGATGGGAGACGGCAGAGAATCCCAGCGAGGATTCTAGTCTAAAGAATAAAGGAAGTCACTGAAGTTTAAAGCAGGACTCGGTGACATTTTTCAGAAGGCCTTTGTGGCAGTCTCGGGCACCGTGGCTTCAGAGAGCAAGAGGAATTCGTAGATGGCCGAGACCATGATCTCAGGGCCAGACTGGGGACTGGACAAGAGGAATAACTGCTCACACCCCTCTGCCGCTGCTTCTCCTTCTAGGGGATTCTTTGCAACTGCAGCCTTCTTGAAAACAGAGCTTCCCAAGTTACCAGAGAGCATTCAAAAGCCAAACAAACAAACGCTATCATTTCTGAAAGACAAATCTAGACGGGGAAACGATGACACACTCACCACAACTGAAGCGCTTGCTGGGCGTGTTGGGACCCTTGGCTTGTTCCAAAGCCCACAGATCTGGGACTTCGCTCATGTTTGCCAGTAATTGAGCGCTCAACTATAAACACAGCTATTTTGGAAATTCTGCATCTCGCTTTGAAAAACCTGGGAGGACAAGAAAGGGGAGGCTGTGTTTTAGATCTCAGAAGTTTGCACCCTACCTCGCTCTCTGCTGGCGGTGTTCCGTCAACCTCTCCCCACCCTTCCACCCCCACTGCGCCTGGTCTCCAGGAAGGAGACACATGTCCTGTTTTAAGAACTGCTTCAGTTCATGACCCTGGTGTTACCAAGTTGTCGATGACGTAACCCTCTCAGAAGCACCGAGTCGAAACTTGCTACTTTTGTGTGCACCTACTCATAAAACACACTTTTTTCCTTTGTTTTCTGTAAAAGCTCTTTAGTCTTTTACAAAGACATAAATATTACCTTCTAAATAAAAATAATGGTGATGCTGACTGTGGCGGTGATGATGGTGATGGTGATGATCAGTGATGGTGCTGATGCTGGTGGCGGTGGTTGTGGTGCTGGTGATGCTGATATTGGTGATGGTGGTGATAATTGGGATGGGATGGTGGTGGTGCTGGTGGTGGTGATTATGATGGTCGCGGTGGTGATAACAGTTTTGATGGTGGTAGTGATGGTGCTGCTGACTGTCGATAATCGTGATATCATGGGTGCCACGTGCTGAGCACTTGCTTTGCTCCATCCACAGCTCTGTAGATGTGATAGCCTTGAATCTGGGCACCCACCCCATGAAATGCGTATGGTCACCATACTGTCCTCTGAAGCAGGGCTCAAAGCGCAAGGATATGGTTCCAGAGACTGCTCTCGCCTCCACTTCCAGACTTTGGTGAATGGTTTGTCTTTTGCTTCTGTGAAATGAATGGGGCCACTACATGTGGTAACAGGTGTAAATCGTCACCTTCATTTGTCTTAACCCTCTTCCTCCGGCCTTCCTGCCTCCCCCTTCACCTTGCTGCCCTCCTCATGCCACCCCAGCCCCTCCCATCTACTCCAGTAGATCCGTCTGCTCCTTGGTTTGCTTTTTTAAACTGAAGTGTGGTTGACTCACAATATTGTGAATATTCTGTCAGTTTTGGCTGTATGGTTCTGGTGTTCATCTGTCTTCCCGTGACTGCTGCCTTTGCAGTCAAGGTCCGTGAGCTTTCCTGTGAATTCTTTATGCTCCATCTCCATTTTCCTTTCTTTCTTTGAGCTTTGCATCAGCCGTGACCTCCAGGGCCGTCCCCTCCAGGGCCCTGATTTTCTGTGAGTTAAGAGGGAGCTTGGTGCTCCCCACTCTCATCTCGGGCCAAGGCTTCCAATATTTGCATTCTGCGGCACTCCGGAGATTCTAAACACTTCCTTAGGTTGGGAAGGAAAATTCATCCAAACGGCTCGGTAACTGAATTCAAGAGTGATGGACCAAAATTGTTAATGCATTTCCTTCCCTGTACCCGCTCAAGAGGATTCCACCTTGAGTCCGCCTCCCAAATTCAAGCTCCGTTAACTTTTAGGGTTATTTCTTTCCAGTCTTTCTTCTCTGTACTCTGTTTTATCATTGTTGTTGTTTTGGGCCTGTTCCGAGTTATGATCATCATCATCCTATCAATGCAATTTAAAAGTATTTTTTGACATTTCTACAGCACTCCAAAGGCTTCCCATAAGGTATTTTATGAATAGAAGATGCAGTCAACTCTTAAGATTGTGCTGTTCTCTTATGATCCCCTCAGAAAGGGAAAAAATGTTGTCACCTCAACAATGACCCAACGCTTCCCTCTCTCCAGAGCTCGTGATCTCATATCTGCTTTAAAAAGGATCTTTTAAGTTAGACAGTGAATTTGTCATACATCAGGTGGCCATTTCCATATGTTTCCATTTCTGAAAACATAGTGAATTGGGGTCAGAGTGCTGAATCACTGCCTAATCTTTCTGAAGACATTTTAAATGTCAGTTAAACTCAGCACGGAGAGCACCAACGATGGACTTACTACTTCCACCGGAATGTGGAACATGTCGGCTCTGACCAAGTTCATAAGGAAAAACATGGTTAAACGTGCGTGAAGGACGGGCCATCATTTATGATGGCTGCGTGATAATGAGAGGCATGTGCTAGACTGTACTCAACTCTTCTCTCCATCATCAGACATTTAGGCTCCAACAGGCTTCCCCTGAGCCCTCCTTACTGTGTATATGGAATTACACAGTTCAGTGGACCGTGTCGGGTGGGTGGGGACTGGCCTGGGCTGGTAGAGAGGGTTCCGAGGGCCAGGTTCTGAGGAGGAGATGGCCTTCAGCACCCCACAGCAGAGAGAGGGGATGAGGGAGCTGGCACTCCCCACCCTAACCAGCGCCCCGTGATTAGCCCAGGGGCGCACTCACAGCCCGTGACCCCGCCCGGGGTCAGCCAGGTCCCCCCTCGTCCCCTGGGCAGGAGGGCCCTGGGGGCCATCTGGGTGGGAGCAGCCTGAGGAACATAAAATCAGCTCCCAGACGGCCCTTGTGGCAGGAGCAATTACAGCCAAGGGGAGGCTAAACTCTAGAGGCTTGCACTGTCTCCAAGGAATACACTAATTGAGAAATAACATCCATAAAAAATAATTCAGTACTAGTATGTACAGCTAAAAACAATAACCGAGTGTGACTGGCTGTCTGGAATTAAGCAAAGTAAGATGAAGTGTCTTTTGCCAGCAGACGTTCCCGGCACAGGGGAGCAAGGACCTGGGTGAATTCTGCCATCTCCTCACCGTCCCCCCGTGCCACCTCCGAGGGGCAGGTGTCACCGCTGGCTGCAGGAACCGTCGTTCTCAGCAGCATCTTTCCGCACCTTGCTCTGCTTGTTTCCCTGGGCAGCAGCTGCTAGGAAGGAGGGTCACTTAAGTCTGTTTTTAGAGGCACAGCGAGGTTTGGCTGCGGAGCCTGTGGCCCTGCAGCCAGCCATGTACCGGTAAATGCCTACCAACTGGCTCTATCCAAGAAACATAAATTAAAAGTGTGTGCATATACACACAAACACACACAGTTATTATACATTAAAGATACAATGGATGTGTAATGCTTAGTTCACAAATGGTAATAGTCTACACAATACTCTTTCTTTTTGCAACCCCATGGACTGCAGCCCACCAGGCCCCTCTGTCTTTGAAATTCTCCAGGCAAGAATACTGGAGTGGGTAGCCATTCCCTTCTCCAAAGGATCTTCCTGACCCAGGGGTTGAACCGGGGCCTCCTGCTCTGCAGGGTGATTCTCTGCCATCTGAGCCACCAGGAAATCAGTCACCGCCATCTAATTCGAGAACATTTTTATCTTCCCTTGCAAAAAATGCCGTCCCCATTTCCCCACTTCCAGCCCCCTGATAGCCAGTAATCTACTTTCTGTCCGTACAGATTTGCCTATTTGGAATAGAATATTCCATATAATGGGACCATACAACGTATGACCTTCAGTGTCTGGTTTCTTGTACTTAACATTATGTTTCTACGTTTCATTCATGGTGCGGTGTCTGGCTGTTCCCCGTTCCTTTTTGTGGCTGAATAGTATTCCATTGTGTGGAAGAACCACGTTTCATTTATCCGTTCACCAGCTGACGGGCACTGAGTTTTGCCCGCTTTCCGGCCATTTTGAATTATGCTGCTATAGTAGTTCCCTTTGAATACCTATTTTCTGTTCTCTTGGGTATAAGCTTGGGATTGGAATTTCCCGATCATACGGTAATTCTATATTTGACTTTCTGAGACGCCATCAGTTGGCTTTCTACAGTGTCTGCACCATTTCACGTTCCCACCCACAATGCAGAGGGTTCCAGTTTCTCTCCATCCTTGCCGACACATATTTCTCTTTGCTTATCTGCTTGCTGCTTTTATTATGGTTGTCTTAGTAGATGTGAAGTGGCATCTCCTTGTGGTTTCGATGAGCGTTTCCTGAGTGACTGATGATGCTGAGCCTCTTTTGTGTCCCTGTTGGTCATTCGCCTCTCTCCTTTAGAGAAATGTCTATTAAGTGATTTGTCCATTTTTGCATTGGACTGTTTGTCCTCTGTTACTGCCTTATAATATTCTGGATGCTAGACCCTTATGAAATATGTGATTTGCAAGTATTTTCTCCCACTCTGTCGGTTATCTTTTTACTCTCTAGATAGTATCCTTTGATGATGAAGTCCAATATATCTCCTTTCTCTTTTGTTCCTTATGTTTTGGGGTTGTCTCTAAAACTCACAGCAAGCCATATGTTTGTGTTCACGGATAAGGAAATAATTCCCACCTAGACTGGGGACACTGCAAATTTGCATGGCAGCAGGCATGGATAAGGGTGTAGTGAAGAATTGGGGACATTAATACAATTGAGTTGTACTTAGATTGACTCCAATTCATTCCCCCAAGGGCTTTGCCACCCAAACAGAATCACAGTTCTGTTAGCAAGGGAGGCATAAGGATATGTCTGAGGCAAGCAAGTAACAGAGCTTATAACACAAGTCCATGAGAGCATCTCACCTTTAGAAATCTAAAATCAAGGTTGGCCAGAGCAGTGTGGGAGGTCTGAGGATGTGTTTGGTGGTTCTCCCAGAGGTGGTCAGGGGAGAAACACCCAGGAAGGGCAAGTCACTCCTCAGGATGCCCAGCAGGAAGCTGTGACTGTCCACCGCTCTGTTCTCTGCTCATCCTGGATGCTTTGAGGTTTAACAGTAAACCTATCCCTAACTTAGAAGGGTGGAGGGATGTGTAGAGAAAGAAGGAAAAACATAGATCCAGACCTCTCTCGTGATGCTGGAGCTGAGCTCTCTTCATCCTGTGGATGCTAAGTGACCCCAGTAAGGCCTGTATTATGCAGAGTTTCCTTCCTGCATTCAGTTCAAATGCGCATGTCCTTTTACTACTCAGCATTGGTCTGATACAACACAGACTGACTGCTCTCAACTCACAGACACTTGCCTCATTTTTTATCCAGTTTTGCTTTCCGGAAGCCCAGCTATGACTTTATCTTTTAAATGAAATTTTGCAGGTCATTATCCCATAATGATTGAATGATTCTGGTTGTTAGCCTAAAACACAGCTGTAGTACATGCGAGGTAACCTTCATTGTTTAACTATTACGCAGTGCCTTCACATAGCACACGGCAAAATTGTATTTTTTCAGACTCTTCAGCCATCATGGAAGTGACTTATAATTTCATTCAGAAATGTTACAAATGCAGTTCATCGTTTCACTGGGGCAAACTTGGCCTAGGACTCCAGGTCAAGAATAGTGACATTTTTGATGTGCAAGAGGGCCTACAGGAGGCAGGGCTAAGAAAGGTTTATGCAATATGGTCAGGTTCTTAAAAATCCTGGCTTGTGGTAGCAATGACCTGGATTCAAATCCCTCTGTGTGTGTACACAGAGGCCTAGACGTCAATTTCCCCATCCAAAAAAATAAAATGAGTAAACGGCATCTACTGTTTAGAGTTATGGGTTTTCCTGGTGGCTCAGTCAGTAAAGAATCTGCCTGCAATGTAGGAGGCCCGGATTTACTCCCTGGGTCAAGAAGATCCCGTGGAGAAGGAAATGCCAGCCCACTCCAGTGTTCTTGCCTGGGAGATCCCATGGACAGAGGAGCCTGGGGGGGCTACAGTCCATGGGGTTGCAAAGAGTCGGACTGGGTGACTAAACACCAGTACTTTCTTTTCCACGTCTTAAGGTTACTGGGAGACTTAGAGCTTCATGAGGTCCGCACAGTGCCTGCCCCGTAGCGAACCCTGGGTACCTTACAGCTGCTGCTATCATTTCTGTTGTCGTCACTGTTAACACGCTCACTGTTCATATTAGCACTAGCATCACGGTGACACTCTGGACAGGGGGGATGCAGACGCCTGTCTTCAGGCAGCCAGCCCAGGCAGGACCTGTCTGTCGCAGAAGATGCAGGATGAAGGCATCGGACTGTCTGTCACCTGTGGCTGCTGGAACCTGTCTGTCCTTGGCCGCATCAGTGACAAAGACATGACTTTGCTTTTGTGTATTAACTCTTCGCCTGGCATACTGCACATCTCCGCGGTTCATTATTTAACTTATCGTCATCATATAAGCATTTTAAGAAATCTGTAAATGGTAGGAGTTGATGTCTTCAGGTTGGCTGTTTCTTCAGTCACCCGTTTTATGTGTTGCTGGTTAAGGCAGACGCTCTTCAAATGATGGTGCCGGTGGTGGTAAAGGCAGCGGTGATGCTACTGATGATGGCGAGAGGAGCCTGCATTGGCTGCATGCTCTAGAGATGCTGGATAGATGCCGAGCACCGTCCAGGCAGCGTGTCATTCACACTTCACAGACAGTCTCTCTCTACAGACGAGCGCCCCGAAGCACAGCACTTTAGTTCACTTACCCATGACCTCAGGTAGNGCTCTAGAGATGCTGGATAGATGCCGAGCACCGTCCAGGCAGCGTGTCATTCACACTTCACAGACAGTCTCTCTCTACAGACGAGCGCCCCGAAGCACAGCACTTTAGTTCACTTACCCATGACCTCAGGTAGAGGGTCTTCAGTCCAGCAATCCGGCCCTGAAAGTTGGCTCTGTACCACTCTGTGGCTGAGTACGGATGGGGAATGGAAGCCTTTCAATTCCAAGGGCCACTCTTGGACTGCAGCAGAGTTTTCTCCAAAATGGGTCTTGATGGAGTGAGTGCTTACAAGGTCTTGGACATCAGACTTGGGATTTTAGGACACTTCTTGGTCTTCCTAAATCTAAAAAAAGAATTTGAAGTACAATTTTCCTCGCAGATTTCTGCAAAAATACCGTCTGAGAACACCGAGCCTCACTGCCAATGAACATTAATTTCCAGACGTGATCTTGAGTGGTCATTCTTTCATTCCATGAATACACAACCTGCATTGCACTAGGCCCTGGGGATATAGTCTAGTGGGCAGGACCTTTATGTTTCTAAACCTCTATTTTCTTATCTGTAAAATAAGGACTATAATGACATCTGTTTAATATACTTGAGGATAGAGTGAGGCATGGTGTATGAAGTCTCTAGTTGAGTGGCTGGCATACAGTAAGTGCCCAATAAATGCTGGCTATTACTATCATTATCATCATCCTTGTTATTGTCAAATGAATGCAAAAATGTGAGGTTCAAGTAAGTGAGTAAAATGAAAGACAGTTGATGAAAAAGAAAAGCAGATGATGTCTAAGCTAAGACGAAGCCCTGTTGTGAGTGTTTAAGCCTTCAGGATCCAGGAGCCTCCAGGACAGTGCCTACTGGTGCTTGCTCCCAGAGTGGATGGTGAATACTTGAGGCTGGCGATGGAATGGCTCTTAAGGTCTGGTGTTGTGTGCATGCGTGCGTACGTGATTGGTTGTGTCCGACTCTTTGTGACCCCATGGAGTGCAGCCTGCCAGGCTCCTCTGTCCATGGGATTTCCCCAGGGAAGAATACTGGAGTGTGTTGCCATTTCCCCCCCCCGGGGATCTTCCCGACCCAGGGCCATCAGTTGAGGAACACTCTTTGCATCTTTTCTGGAACCTTCTTCTTTAATTGGGATTGGCTGGCTAACTGCTTTAACAACTAGTTGCCAGAACTGAAGTTGATTTCTTGTTCACACAGCAGTCAGTATAGATATGCAGCAGCTGGCGTCCCACGCGGTGATTCATGGACCCGGGCTTTGACATTTGGGTGTGGTCTGACTATAGAGCCTCCAAATTCTCTGCTAGATCCTCAAAATCCAGATTTTAGGAAGAGGAAGGTAAAGAACAAGGCTCCTAGGAGGTTTTTAGTGGGCCAAGCCTAGAAGTGGTGAGATCACATCTACCTTCTTTCCATTGGCCAGAACCCAGTCATGTGGTGCCCAACTGCAAGGCAGGCTGGGAAATGTAGTCCAAGATGCCTTTGAGCGACAAGAGAAATGTTTTTGCAGACTGATTGCTGCTACTGCTCTCTGGTGTTGATTACTTACTATATTGGTTTTAAATTGCATAGCCTTGTATAAATGACACCTTTTTTTTTTGCCTTTTGGAAAAAAATTATTTATTGTCCGTATTCATCACAAATATATCTGCTGATTAGTGTCATTTCGTGTATCAGAAAGAGCCCTGCCTGGGCTGGGGGCCAGAACTGTGCTTTCAGTTCCCTCCTCAGCCATTCAGCCGTCCTTTGCTGGGTGAGCTTGGGCTACGCAGTGAGCATCTCTGTCTTAAATTTACTGCTCAACAGGATTGGAGAAATTGTACCTGCCCATGGATGGTGTTCGGAGAAGACAATGGCACCCCACTCCAGTACTCTTGCCTGGAAAATCTCATGGACGGAGGAGCCTGGTGGGCTGCAGTCCATCGGGTCGCTAAGAGTTGGACAGGACTGAGCGACGTCACTTTCACTTTTCACTTTCATGCATTGGAGAAGGCAATGGCAACCCACTCCAGTGTTCTTGCCTGGAGAATCCCAGGGACAGAGGAGCCTGGTGGGCTGCCGTCTGTGGGGTCGCAGAGAGTCGGACACGACTGAAGCGACTTAGCAGCAGCAGCAGCATGGATGGTGTTGGCTGAGGATGACTCGACATAATCCATGAAAGTTCCTTATAACCAGGAGTGCCGGCCGAAAGGAAGCAGTTGTCTCAAAACAGACCCTCCCCACCTGAAGAGGAGGACAAAATTAGAAGAATATGTTGTATAGCCACGCATTACTCAGTGTGCATTTTTGTTCTTAACTGTCAACATGGCAAAAAAACAAATAAAAATCAGATGTAAAGAGGCAGCCTGACAGCCGCAAGCTTATACTCATTTCCCCGAATCCCTGAAGTGGGTCCATGGTGATGACCGCGTTGGTAGAGGTGCTCAGCCCAGTGAGAGTGCTAAGCGTGCCCCACCCCCATTCACTCTTGATTCTGCTGCTCCAGCCTAGGACCCCCTTAGTCAATTTTCCTGATTTCCTGCTGGCTCATCTGAAAACTGGAAACATCTGTCTGGCTTCATGAGATGGGGATGAAGAGCAAATAGTGTCACAGAAAAGCCACCAGCACCCCCCCCCAACCCGGCCCCCAAATCCCTGCTCTTTGAGGGAATCTTAGCTTTTTTAAGTCCAATCTTCTCTCCTTTCTGAGGAGCCTGAGCTCCAGAGAGATGGGTGACTTGCCCACATTCCATAAGAAAAGATGGATGGAGCTTAATCCGGAACCCAAACACGGTACCAGCAGGACTGGCACTCCTGTAACTCCACGGCATTGTCTCCGTAACGTCCGGCAAAACCACTTTGTGGAAGTTAAGCCACTGAAGGCAAGGACGCCGTTACCATTTTAAATCCAAATGGAGGTTCTGCCGGGTGCTTGTGGAATCTGGGTCAGAAAGAGTGAGCGTCAGGTTCAGATTGACACAGCTTTTCAAAGCAGGTGGCGGGGGGTACATCTTGCCTTTCTCTGGCTAGAGGTCAAATGTCAAAAGAAGCTAATAACAGTATGAGAGGGACCCAAAGATGTACTCGACAAATGAAAGAAAAAAACTCAGAGATGAGGGAACAAAAGGTATGGTATCATAATATGCCCCTTTCTGTTAGGTAGTCATGCCCTGGAGTTGCTGTACAGATTGTACTTGCGTCCTTAGGCAGAAAGCACCTTCTCATTCCCAAGCTTAGCCATCTATTTTCCCCACCAAGGGAGGTTCTTTTTCTTTTTTTTTTTTTTTTGGTGGGGGGGCAGTTTGTTTGTCACTTTGTTTCTTAAAGAGATTTACAGTGATTCTCTCTATAGGTTTTTCTTGATACATATATATTTTTAATTTCTCACCGTCTCAGGGGTAAATAAATATATTAAAATAAGCTACGGGATGCACAGCAGAGTGTAACAATGATAAATGATGTTGTGTGTAATTTTTCTACTATTAACATAAAGTAATATACACTGAAGGACACTAGTCTGTTGAGAGGCTTAGAAGCTAATGTTCCATATCAGATGTGGCCAATGTCAGAACTGCATACAGATTAGGCAGTGTCCTTTTCTCCCCCGGGGAATTAAAGTTTGAGACACCACTCGCTGCCAGTGGTTTTACGGCATTTTGTTGGGGCCGGTGATGTCTTTCCTGGTCTATTAATTCAGGAGCCGTAAATGACAGTGTGAGCAAAATGCTTTTCCAGTGGGATGCATTTCATTTATGTGAGCTTATATGGCCCCCACCTCGCCAATCCGTTTTGCCACAATAAGTGTTTTTAAATTGTCCAGATTACCTCCACTTCATCATGGCCCCCCACGTTGGTATCTTCTTCAAGGCTATTAGGTAAAGTCTGAAAGCACGGAAAAGTCTGTTTCTAAAGGAAAAGGGAAGAATGCAGAAAAGTTCATCTGGAGTGAATCTTCTCTCTGGCTCTTTTTTTTTTTTTTCTTTAAGCGGAGAGTTCATGGCCAGGGTGCCCTCTACCAGGAGGAATGAAAACCCCAGGGCAAAGGCTTACAAAAACCCTTTCTTTTTTTTAAATTTCCTGGTGTCCATCTGGGTTTGCAAACACACATTCCCACACATGTGATTGCTGAATTTGTTAGAACTCTTCAGCATGGCAGATTTTCTTTTAAACGTGATTTTCTCACCAGTGATACAGTCTTGAAAGCTGGAGGTGTTTTGTATTATTTCAGATAATCTCTTTGTGACATCTCACTGTAGAGCTCCTAAATCCACTCCAAATCCTTCTTTATGTCGGTGAGAGGAGCAAAAGCCCAGAGGGATGCAGGAAACGGTTCAAGGTCGCCCAGCTCCCGGTCGGCCCAGCGGAGCCCTGAGCCTTGGAGGTGTTTTGTATTATTTCAGATAATCTCTTTGTGACATCTCACTGTAGAGCTCCTAAATCCACTCCAAATCCTTCTTTATGTCGGTGAGAGGAGCAAAAGCCCAGAGGGATGCAGGAAACGGTTCAAGGTCGCCCAGCTCCCGGTCGGCCCAGCGGAGCCCTGAGCCCCGAGTCCTCTAGTGAGTTCTTGCTGGTCTTGCTGCCGCCCCGTTCTGCTCCACCTCTTTACGTTCTCCGGACACGCACGTTAAAGGAAACGTGAGGAAGAGAACGGGAGAAATGGATGAGTCGCTGAGAGAACGAATCTAGTGAGATACCTTTGGTTGTGTCGACAGAATTATACCCCACAGAAGAATTGAAAATACATGTCAATCACAGTTCCAGCTCCGAGCGTAACTAAAGAAGAATTTTTGTGTGAATAAACGCATTTCCTTGAAGTGCATCCCAGCTCTGGAGCAGGAGTTGGGAACCTCCCCCGACCCGCGGATTTCAGGCACTGGAGTCGGGATTAATTCTTCTCCTCTCCTCCTCATTCAAGTGGCAGAAGGGAACCTGCACTTGTGTTTCGCCATGCACATTGTTCTCCTCCCTTTTGGCTCTGACATGATACGTTTGCCACGGTTCATAAATTTTATCTTTGCACTAAAAACAGGGTTAGAATATCTTCAATGCAATTATAAAAATGTATTAAAACTGAGAAGGAGAAAAAATATGGCGGTAGATGCGATTTTAATGATTGTATAAATGTTCACTGTTCCGTAGCAAAGGAAGAAGTTGGGCTTTTCAGCCAGGGTGTTTCCGAGGAATTGAAGGGAAGGGCCAGGCTTTCCACTGAACACAGGCCACGTGCTTGCAGGAGAAAGGCAGATGCGTTGTTCTGAGATGTTGCTTGGAAAGTGGTGACCAGATGGAGCGAAGTGAGCAGATTCTGATCCGTAGTAACCTCTAGACAGCGTGTGAGAACCACCCCCGGAAGAGGCTGTTCCTCTCAGCTTCTTCCTTCTCCTAAGAAACTGGAGGAAGGCAGACCAGCTTTGCTGGTTAAGGTCCATGTGTCAAGCCTAGATCAGATTTGTTACAGTCATAGCAGAGCTCTCCAAAGATGACATGATTTTTTTTCCCTTCCCTGCCCTCACTTGACTTTTTTTTTTTCCTTCTTGAACAGTCTGATCGTTTAGAACATTGTAGCGAGGTGTTCCCTAATATAAACCTCAAGGCAGCAAGCTCTATAAGGGCAGTTTTGTAAAATACAAAAATTGTCAGCGGAAATTTTGCCCTGGGTGACAGCTGATTTCTCCCATGCTACCATTTTCTGGGCAGTTGTATATGCTTTTCTCTTTCTTTCTCATTTTTTAAAAACACTTCTTGTGAGAAGATTTACCAGCATTTGAGTGCAGTTGAAATTGGCAAGGAACCTGGGCTTTAACTGGGGGAGGGGGGGTTCTTGAACTCTGGCTTTGCAGGTGCCGTTCCTGCCTTTCCACTGTCTCTGAACACAGTTCCCTGCGGTTTTAAAGTGGGTGGTGAGTCTGGGGTGCAGACCTCTTGTGAACATGGTGCAAGCCCTCAGCCCCGCCACCCGCCACCCCCCTCTCAGTGTTTCTGGATCAATCTCATCTCACTTTCAGACAGAGGGACATTTCCGTTCCCACTGAAAAGATTAAAGCTGCCCGGGATTTATGGTCTAAACAGGGTTTTGCGATCTTGTATGTTTTTGAAGTCAGATTCCCCTGATCTGAAAGGCGCTGGTTTTGTGATTTGGGGTAAAAAAATCACTTAACCTCTGTCAACCTTTTATCAGCAAAACGGGAGAAAAAGAGTGCCTGACTTGTAAGTTCGGTGAGAATTTAATGAGATAGTGGGTGTACAGGGCCTGTCACAGAGTCTGGCTCACAGAATGCTTCTGTGGCCACTTGCTCCTCACTGTCACTGTTATTCAGCCGCATTATCGTGGTGAAAATGGCTGAGGGTGTGCCGATGAGCAGTTCTCACTCTTAGACCGGACACACTTTTTCAATATACGAGTATGTTATGGCCCAGACGGTGAAGAATCTACCTGCAATGTGGGAGACCCAGGTTCGATCCCTGGGTCGGTCGGGAGGATCCCCTGGAGCAGGGCGTGGCAAACCCACTCCAGTGTTCTTGCTTGGGAAATCCCATGGACAGAGGAGCCTGGCAGGCTATAGTCCACGGGTCACAAAGACCCAGACACAACTGAGCGACTGACACTTTCACTTTCACATTATGCACAAAAAACAGCGGGTTTGGCAGGGGGCTGGCGGTCAGGGTTTACAGGGGCTGATGCTTATTGAATGCGGACAGCACGCTGTCATGCAGGCTCTGTGCAAGTCCTTTAGTGTATGTTAGTATTCCCAGTGATGCTGTGGGACGCGGCATGATGTAGTTCAGAGAGGGAGGGTAGTTCTGTAAATGGAAGGGAACCAGGTGAATGCTGGGGAAACATGGCTATTTAAATAAACCGGAAGTTACTGATCTGTGGAAGGCTTTGGAAACCCACTGTATTAGTCAGGAATTTTCCTTGCTGCTAGCGTGTAATTTAGCGTGAGAATGGAGACCATACCCCCCACCCCAGCCTAGTCCCTAACGTTGTTCTCAGCACCTACCTGTTTAAATATTTGGGAGTATAGTGGATGTACCAATAAATGAATGGGTGAAGCAGCGAATGAGTGGGGAAGGAGATGAGTCGGCTTTTATCGCCAGGCCTACCATAGGGTCCTGGTGCCTCACACTGTGGCTGCTGGCACTGAGTAGGTGCTCTGTAAAAAGAAAAAAAAATCATAATTTAATATTAAATACTGGAAAAAAATTTCTTGGAGGATCCAACAGTCCTAATTTATTCCTTTTGCAGGGTGCATCAGCGCTTTTACACAAACCCCATGGATTCCTCCTTAAATAAAAATGTGTGGCCATGCAGAACTAAGGTGCCACCCCCCTTCAAGCCACCACCTTGCTCTGGCATGTTACATTTAGTGGCTTTGCAGTGCCTTTCTCTTGGCCGAAGAAGCTGTTGTCAGAATTGATCTCCACTCTCAAAAGCACAGAATTTATTTGTCAGGCTCATGCAGAATTCTGTTTTATATGGAGATTTTGTGTTCATGCAGGAAAGCATTATGGGGTTCTAAAGGGTTTTCCTGGAAGTAAAATCAGAAGGGATCTATTGGAAATGGGAGCGACAGGGAGACTTAAACAGCATTGAATAAATAAGAGAACTCGAAATTGAATGCTGCCTCCTTTTGCCTAAATCGCCGTCAGCGGATTGATACAGGTGTGTGTGTCTGTGTGTGTGTTTCTTGAGCAACAGTGTAGCATCTCCTTCTTCGTGGACCAGATGCAGAGGACAGAGAGCAGTGACCACATCCCCACGAGGTGGAAACTCTTCTCGCAAGACAGCTCTCTCCTTCATCTCCAAAGCAGGCGTGACCCCGCAGCAGGGGCGGCTGGTGGCCCACAGGTCCGCGGTCGCCACTTTTTAATCAGGGCCGGGGGCCTCTTGGAGAGCCTAGGAGCTCAAGTCCCTCCTCTGTGCGCCTTCCCCGAACACAGCTCACCCTTGCTAATAAATTCCGAGGGCTGACATTGCCTGCGCTGGCTGGTCTTTGCCCTCAATTTCATTGAGATGGGCCATTGAAAACTCATTACAAGCTGTTTAGACTCTGACTTTGACTTTTGCTCGGCAGCGAGCAAAATTAACAGCTCTTAGAGGTAGCAAAAAAAAAAAAAAGGCACTCAGCCAAATAGAAAAAAATAAAAAATGAAAAAATTGAAATGATGAGAAAAGACTTTTAATATTGTCTCCATTAGTCATGCAAACAAGTGCACACGCGAGGCGCATGTGTGCTGTGCATGTCTCTCATTTGCAGCCTGGCATGGATTGCAGTTCTCCCACTGGAGACAAATTCATACCCAGGCCTTCCCCCACAGCTCAACTTTTTTTTTTTTTAACATGTCAAGCAATGAGCCTTTGAGTGTAGCAGAATTGCTTCATAAATTTAACTATCGCTTTCAAATTTCTGTTTTTTTCTAATTTAGTGCTTGATAGTTTTTTATGTGATAATTTTAAAATGCTGTTTATAGCAAAAGTTACCTTGATAGTACAGGTGTGCATAGAAAATTCACAGCCATCAATAAAAAATGGAGGGAAAAAAAAAGCACCCTGTTTATACCTTAGGCATTTTGTGATTCTAAGAATGTTACCGCAGCGGTACTACAGTTTTTAAAAGCAACCCAATTAATCTAAATTTCTTCAAAAAATCACAGCTCCTAAAAGATTTAAATATTGCTCCCTATACCTAGGGATGGTTTCCATCTGCATTTGGGAAGCTCGTGAGGAGTGTCTCTTTCTTTTGATACTGGCAGCACATTTTGAAACTAAAAAGGTATGTGTGTATATGGTCATATAAATGAAGTTAAGAGGATTGCTGTCAAAATATCAAAATGTAAGACACAGACTGCAAAGTGTTTGAGATAGAGAAAGGAGTCTTCATCCAGAAAGGAAAAATGTATTGGAGATAATGCAAAATGCTCCTTAGAAAGCATCACTATGAACAAAGCTAGTGGAGGTGATGGAATTCCAGTTGAGCTGTTTCAAATCCTGAAAGATGATGCTGTGAAAGTGCTGCACTCAGTATGCCAACAAATTTGGAAAACTCAGCAGTGGCCACAGGACTGGAAAAGGTCAGTTTGCATTCTGATCCCAAAGAAAGGCAATGCCAAAGAATGCTCAAACTACCGCACAATTGCACTCATCTCACACACTAGTAAAGTAATGCTCAAAATTCTCCAAGCCAGGCTTCAGCAATACGTGAACCGTGAACTCCCTGATGTTCAAGCTGGTTTTAGAAAAGGCAGAGGAACCAGAGATCAAATTGCCAACATCCGCTGGATCATGGAAAAAGGAAGAGAGTTCCAGAAAAACATCTATTTCTGCTTTATTGACT